>CAMOHE010038563.1:0-21202 GCA_946598075.1 Artocarpus hirsutus | reverse complement strand
ATTATCTAGATAAAGTTGTTTTAATTATATAACTTCTCTATTGGGTTATTTGAATTGAAACTGAGGCTTTATCCTATAGAATATTGGGTGGAAAATAAAAGATTCGCTGAGATATTTTTTTGACAGTTTGGCATGCCGATCCTAAAGTTCGGCCTACCTATGACAAAGTTTGGCCTGCCTATGCGTGGAATAAAAATCACTCGTTTTTACGCAGATTTCATCCGATATTTACCCGAATTTGATTCTATTTTGAATTTTTGAGACCTTATCTGATAAGGAATGACCCTAGACCCAACCTCTATAAATAGGGAGTGAGTCTCATGAGTTATTTATATCAATTGAGAGATTAAGAGTGATACTCTGGTGGTGAGAATCTGAAACTCCCTGAGAGCTCTTGTTCACAAATCACGGACACGAGCTTTAGGTTCTCTCAATTGGTTGGAAGGAGAGTCACCTTGAGGAAGAGCTGTACGTGTGAGCCCACACTCACTCCGATCATGGATAGAGAATAGCAAAGAAGACCAGTTGGTTGAGGCTCTTCTGGAACGTTACTTCTCTACACAAATTTCAGAAGCTTTTCGACGAATACAAGGTTAGTAAGATCAAGTTAATTTATACATATAGCATGTCAAACTTGTGTTTTAGAAAATACTCTGATTTAAAATTTTTAAAATTCAGTTGCGTATTATTTTTCTAACATCTTGGACTTGACCAATCTTGCTTTCTATAACTAACACCTTAAGCCCTCATGTTCCACTGAACCATGAGCAAAGTGTGCGCTCAACACGAACGTGGCTAGCAGGCCAACTACTACAATATATAACTCTTTAGTATCTACAACCATTAGTCTTTCCCATTCATGGAACCAATGACAAAATCCCTTTTGGACTTTTACTGATCCCACCTATGCAACCTTTTGGCCTTTTATGGTGATTACAACACAACCAACTGTCCCTTGTTCAGTCTTGAATCATGGCTTTCTTGGCAAAAGTCATTTTGCAAATGCTAAGTCATTCGGCTCTTTTGTGCTTCACGACAAGTGTCTTTCTTCTTGAGGCAATCTGCTGCTTATGCCCTCTGGCATTTTCATAAGCAAAGCCTAAGTCTTTATGCAACATTCAAGGTGGCCTCTTTAGGCTAGTGTCTCAATTTAAATCGTCTAGCCTTCCCCTTCCCAACCAATATGTTAAATAGACATGGAAAGACATGGTATAGCTTCTTGTGCACTAATCTCGTGCCTATATAGCACAAAACCTCTGTCACAATAGAAAGAGCGACTTTTTGCTATATTAACGGGGAAATCAATTAATGTTGGTAAGGTCATTAAAGACTCCCTCCTTCACTCCATTTAGGGGACGACCACCAAAGGCCTTACTCACCATTCCTGTATCATCGGCTTATGTCGAGTCGCCGACATCAAGATAGGAGAGGGGGAGTTGGTTAAACCTCCTGCCCCTCTAATAGACCACAAAGCCATTAAGTGCTATCAATGCTGGGAGGGAGCTGCTATTTGCTCTTGGGATTAGGATTCCACGTTGTTGGCACCCCTTAAGAACAAACCGCTTTACCCCGCCCAACAAACCCTAGAATATGTTTAAGGCCTAATGAAACAATCGATTGTCCCCGCCGCAATGGGAAGAGGTGCAGTGCCAGCGGTGACAACAAGTTGAGCACCCTCCTCCATCTCCAAGTGGTCCATACTTGGATTGATGTTCAACCAATTCGGTATCAATTCTAGTTTTGATATTTCAAACATTTGGCTACTACTACAATACACAGAGAGCCTCCTTTAACCCTTAAACCCTTATTTGCCACCGAAAGGATATGGCAATGACATGGAGCAATAGGAGGCAAAATTTGTTATCTCACCTCTCGGGTACTTTTTTTTCCCTTGTTTTTTAATTGTCTAGGGGCAAGTGGAGCACCTCCTTGAAGAGACTTATAAACTTTTTCCCTCCTGGAATAAAGAGACATGAAAATTCCCAATAGGTATAAACAAATAATGTGGTGCCATTATCGTGTCATTCATTATGCTCGTGCTCATCTGTGTGCCTGTGTCATATTCTTAGTGTATTGTGCGCTAACATACTTTATGCCCAAAAGTCATTTAAAGTCTTTCTCATTTAATAATCATATTATGTTGTGCTGTTACATAAGGCTCAATCCATTTTGACAACTTAACCTACCACATTAAAAACTATCCCAAGCAAAAACTCAAATTGGATGAGATCTTCGTAACAAAAGAAAAGAATATATTATGTTTGATATGGAATTAAATAAAAAGTTATTTACCTTTCTATACCCTACAGTTTAGGTTTATTTAAGTAGTATATCTTCATATTAGATTTAATACAGAAATTTATACCTTTTTCTAGTCAACCTTAAATTTTGGCTAAGCGCCAAAATACCCTATAATAGATTAATAAGAAAACTATTATTTTTTTTTTAAATTGTTAGCTTTGTTTAGATTAAAAGGTTAACTAAACACCAGTTTAAATTGTAAGAGCCATATGAACTAGATTAAACTGGACTACAGCAATGAACCAAATAATTGTTAAGTTTTGGTTCCCTAGGTCAATCCAGTTGAGCTCACTCACATATTTATATTTATAATTATCACTAGTATTTCATATTTATTATTTAATTAAATAATTGTTTTAACTATTTCATATTTATTTTTCAATTAAATAGATTTTTCATGTTTCAAACTACAACTCTTAACATTATCAAAACACATATTCAATTCGGATAACATTTTCGTATTAGCAGTTCATCTACACATCCAGATTCTAGTTCGAATCGTAGTTTAAGTTACATAGTTCAGATCTTTCCATTTAAATAAAAAAAAAGTTTAAATTAACACAATTTGAATAAACAAACCAAACAAGGGATAGAGGTGGAGAAAAAAGAAAAGAAAAATACAAAGCTATGGTGTTACTTTAAAAACCTACTTTTAAGTGTTATACAGCTAAATGTCATTTTCACATACTTATTAATGTACTCTTGACGGAATGACTTTAATAGGATAATTTTATAAGTTAAAAACTATTTGTGAGACACTACAAATCTAAGAGACCAAAATAATATTACACTAAATTTGGAACATAAATGAAATTCACACTTTCCTAATAATGTCAAATCCAATTTTTCTTTTGAGAAAAAAATTATTGATTTCTTATAATGTAGTATTTAAAAGGGTATTTTGTATTGTCACACTATAAACATATTGGACGTTGAATTTTCAAGGACCCTAAATTTGAAGGTTTATTATTGTTGTACTTTAATACTTAAAAATGTCGATTAACGCATAAAGCTCCCACAAATTTTGCACAAAATGCACCAAATTTTTTTATTCATTCATAAATTGGACTTTGACCTTTTTTTAAGCAATTGTAGCATATAGCATTTTTCCACAAACTTATGGAAAGAAATAGTATTTTTTTAGAAATTGAAAAAAATCAATTTAAATATTTTTCTTCAAAATCCCTATACTACCCTTTTTCTCTCCTTTCTCTCTCTCTCTCTCACACATACACTTCCACAAGAGATTCACAACGGCAACCAATAGACAGCTTCTTTACGTCTCCAAGTTGGTGCTTGAGATCCTATCTCAAATGGAGGCCTTATCATAAGCTAGCAACGTTCTTGAATTTGCATCTAAAAGCTATGGTGACATCGTAGACAAATGGTGGAAGAGCGGCGATTGGAACAACTTTGATGATGATCAACAAGGGATGATGAATCTGTGGGGCAGATGAGATCAACTCTGACAATGTTCAAATAGGAATGGTGAGCTAATGGAGGACTTTGATGATGAAATGCTTGAAGATTGTGATCTTTGTTGTTGCTCAACCCCGATCTGGCTTAGTCATCGATCTAACTTTGTTGTCAATCTAGCTTTGACGTTAGAGCACTACAATAAATTCGAGATTATACGACCTTTATTTAACGACTGTTTCTAAAAAACTGTCGTGATAAGGAAAAAAAACGCGACGAGTTACGTCCATAAAGACGAAAACCGTTGTGGTATTGGCGAGAGCTACCATGACAGTTTTTTAACTGTCATGTAAGATTAAACTTTTCATGATGGTTTTTATAGAGACCGTCGTAGAAGGTATATTTTAGTAGCCTTTATTTTACGACGGTTTTTATAAAAACTGTTGTGGAAGGTATGCATGCTTAAAATTTTTAAATTTAACCTTTAAGTTCAGCATGAATAAAATTTTAGTCTTTCACGACGGTTTTTATAAAAACCATCATGGAAGGTTTAGATATTTGAAATTTTTAGTATCCTGCCCAGTTTAACCTTTCACGACTTTTTTTATAAAAACCGTCGTAGAAGATTTTATATATTTGAAATTTTTAGTAGCCTGTCAAAATTTAATCTTTCACGAATGTTAAATTTGGGCAGGAAACTAAAAATTTCAAACCTCGGGGCCTTTCACGATAGTTTTTACTAAAAACCGTCATGAAAGGTGCAAGGCCTTCCACGACAGTTTTTGTAAAAACTGTCATGGAAGGCCTTTCACGACGGTTTAAAAATTTCAAACCTAGGGACCTTCCATGATGGTTTTTGTAAAAACCATCGTGGAAGGCCTTTCACGATAGTTTTTACTAAAAACTATTATGAAAGGTGCAAGGCCTTCCACGACGGTTTTTGTAAAAATCGTCATGGAAGGCCTTTCACAACGGTTTTTATTAAAAACCGTCGTGAAAGGTACCGAGGCTTCCACGACAGTTTTTAGTAAAAACTGTCATGAAATGTTCCACATGTTTAAAATTTTTAGTAGTCGTCAAAATTTAATCTTTCACAAAGGATAAATTTAGACGGGATACTAAAAATTTCAAACCTCCGAATCTTTCACGATAGTTTTTATAAAAACCGTCGTGGAAGGTTCGAGGTTTGAAATTTTAATATCCTGTGCAATTTAACCTTTCACGACGGTTTTTATAAAAACTGTCGTGGAAGGTTTTCATATTTGAAATTTTTAGTAGCCGTCAAAAATTAATCTTTTACGAAGGTTAAATTTGGGCGGGATACTAAAAATTTCAAACCTTGAGACCTTCCATGACGGTTTTTATAAAAACCATCGTGATAGGTACCGAGGCTTCCACGACGGTTTTTAGTAAAAACCGTCATGAAATGTCCTGCACATTTGAAATTTTTAGTATTCCTCCAAAATTTAATCTTGCGCCAACGACATGGCTTTCCCTATTTATTCAAAATTTCTCTAACTCAAAACCACTAACTCTCTAACTCCTCTCCCCACGACTTAGCCATCGACGAACCCAACCCGTATGGCATTCCATCAACTTTGACATTCCTTTATCACTCTCTCCATGACCCACCTAACAAACCCGATGTCATTCACCACCGTTCATCCTCATCCTTTGACATTCTACTGACTCCACCATCGTTCGACTCGTCCTTTGTCGTTCCACCAACTCCATCGCCGTTGGTAAATTTCAAACCATTACTTTTAGTTTTAGTATTATTGTTAGTTCTAAACTTAGCATTATTCGGTTATTTTAGTGTTATTTACCATTAGTTTTAGTTTTAATATTAGTTATATTAATTTGTTTTTTGCCATTTAGTATGTGTTACTTGTATTTGGTGTTTGAAAAAACTTTGAACAACATTTAGCATTTTGGTGTGAGAATAGGTTACTTTTTATGTGTTTGTGATGCCTAAGTATTATTGTGATACCCACCAAATCTTGGAGATTTTTTTTAGGGGAATACAAATTTTCCACGATGGTTTTTTAAAAAACCATCGTGAAAAATTGGCATTCCATGATGGTTTTTTGAAAAACCGTCGTGCAATCAAAGGCTTCCATGACGGTTTTTCAAGAAACCATCATGGAAGCCTTTGATTCCATGACGGTTTTTCAAGAAATCGTTGTGGAATCCTTAGTATTCCATGACGGTTTTTTGAAAAACCGTCATGGAATGCCAATTTTTCACTATGGTTTTTCAAAAAATTGTCGTGATAAATTATTACATTACAACTCCTTCCCGTGCCAATTTTTATATTACATAACGGTAAAAAACTGTCGTGAAAACTCCATGTAGTACAACGACTAAAGTTTTCTCGACGATTTTTTAATCGTCGTAAAATTTTTCTATGACGGTTATAAACCGTTGTAGAATCCACAATTTGTAGTAGTGGAGGTTGATGTTGGTCGCAAAGAAGCCACCTTAGCGGTCGATGATGGTGGCCATGAAAGAGAGAGGAAAGAGAGAAGGATAGAGACAGAAACATGGGAGAAAGAAGGGAGAAAGGGAGGAAGAATGAGGATAGTGAGAGTGTGAGAGTAGGGAAGCAAGGAGAGAAAGATCAAAGATGGGGTAGAGAGAGAATGGGAGAGAGTCCTACTTTGGGTTTTTGTATGTGTGTGAGTATTTTTGGTATTTTATTTGATTATAAAGATGAATTAATTAATGATACATTATTTATTAACTCTCCTTAAAATTATGCTATGAATTTTTAATCGCTTTTAATTTTGCTATTACCCTCCAGACTTTTTTTTTTTAATTTAGAGGTTTGCAACCATAAATGCAAAAAAAAAAATAAAAAAATTAGGTTGCATACCATTTTTTTAGGTCTAGTATAGAGTTTTACTACATGTTTTTGCATTGTTTAATTTATAAGACTTTGTTGGAAATAAAGTCAAAACTAGACCCCATCATGCTCAAACAAATCTGATGAAATCAATCCTCTGCCTCCCCTCTCTCGCTCTCTTTCTTACTTCAAAACCTAACAACCAGTTTATCGTCATCGTCTTGGTGCCAGCAACTTCTCCAACAAGGTAGCTTCATGTCTATCTAGTCCTTACTGTCAGGCTACAACTTCGTGTACAAAAGAAGATCTCTAGAGATCGTGTGGGTATGCTCACGCAACGATTTAGCCGAAGGAATGACTCTTGACTCCTAGGGTTTTGGTGAGTGGCAGTGTCTGTGGCAATCGATGACGGTCGTGACGAGCAATGTGTGACAGAGGGAGGAGCGCAGGGATGGTGACACACTAGTGCTATGCTAGTCTTTTAAGGTTTCCTTGTGAAGATTGAAAAAGCCAACATCAAGGCTTGGTAGATCAGCTATTTTTGATCTCATTGTACTAGGCAGTGTTAATTGGGGAGGTAATGTGTGGTTCTAATGGTGGAGAATGGCGACAACAATAAGAAGCTTCAGGAGGTAGAGAACGGGGTGTTTGGTTTTATTTTGGGAATGTTTTTTGCTATTTTTAAAAATACAAAAAATGAAAATATTTTCAAAACTATGTTTGGTTAAAATTTGGTGGAAAATAAAAATGAAAATTGTTTCCAAAATACTCAAAAGTTACATAGATTTTAAAAACAAAAAAAAAATTGTCTTCATTTCTTTTTTTTTTTTCATTCTCCTTCCTTATATCAACCAACCCAACAGCTTCCCTCTCCCCCCTCCACCACGTAACCCCGTCCTCCCTCCAGCCAAACCCACCCACAGCCACTGAGCCTATCTACAGCCCAACGCCGGTGAGTGTTGGAAGTCATTGTCAAAGCAGCCACCCCAACCATAGCCCAACGCCAATGAGGAAAGGGAAGCCCACATTGCCAATGCTTGCAACAAGATGGAAGCTCATGCTAGATCTCATCGTCGCTAGGTTCACACGGATGGCTATCCAAACCGTCCACCCATCGCCATTGTCAAATCATCCCACCAACCTTGATCTCAATCGCGTGTCGCTCATAGTCGCAGGGAAGAAGCTTGGGAAGGGCTGTCAATCGCTACGTTGTTGGGCTGTCGATCTCCACGATATGGCCATAAAGGTAAGTTGTCATGCGTGGGGTTGGCTCCGTCGTCATTGTAGCCGCATGAGCCGTCAATCCACGTGTCGTCGGCGTCTTAGCTTTAGCAGAGCAGAGGAAGAGGAAGAGGACGAGAAAAGTCCTCTTTATTTTGTTAACAGTAATAAAAAATTATTAATATATTACTAATCAGTGCTTTGTTAATATTAATCAGTAATTTAAACTTAAAATTTAATTAAATTTACATTAAAAATTTTTTATTAAAAAATATTTTTTTGAAAAAGATACTACTATATGCAATGAAATATAATTTTAAAAACAATTCCAATAAATTCCTCAAAATGTTTTCATTTTTAATTTTTTTTCAAAAACAAAAACCAAAATAAAAAAAAACTACTAGACGGGCGTTTTGTTTTCATTTTGTTTTGTTCTTTTTTTTTCTGTATAAACGTTGATGAATTTGAATCTATCAGTAATAGACTCAAGTTTATTAGTAATGAACTTGAAGTCAATTTTGTATTTGTGAAGCCCAAAAAATGTATGTTTCGAATTTGCTCACGGATATTTTAAAGACAAGTGAAGATAGCTTAGTTGGTTGTAAGTTTATCAACCCCAATTATAAATTAAGGGTTCAAATCAAGTGATACTATTTTTTTTCCTCTTGTATAAAAAAAAACAAAAAGTATTTCAAAAGTGTAAGAAACAAATTGACCGCTTAACTGCCATGTTGGAGCAGCAGTAGATTTACAGAAAAAAAAAAATAAAAATAAAAAATAAAAAATAAAAATGTTATGAATGGGTGTAAATTAGCCAGTCAAAAACCATAAGAAACGACAGAAAATTATGTGCCAAGCGGCCGACTCTCTGTGCGTCTGCGGAAACACCGAAACCCCCTAAATTCTCAGATCACGGAAATCAGAAAAGAAATGGTATGAGTCTCGAGGGCGAGAAGGTGATTCTGGTTCCGTACATGGCAGAACACGTGCCTAAATACCACGAGTGGATGCGGGACCCTGCTCTTCTCCAAGCCACTGGCTCCGAGCCCCTCACTCTCGACGAGGAGTACCAGATGCAGCTTTCATGGAACCAAGACCCCTTCAGTTAAACTCTCTCTCTCTATCTCTCTTCCTTCTCATGTACTCCTCTGTTCAGTGATTGAACTGGATTTATTTCGATTTTGATATTGGAACGAAGGATCTCTCTTATTGTTTGTGTTGATTAGTTGGTTTAGTTATGTGGTTTGATCGTTTGTGGTAAGAATTGTGTTGGGTTGTCTTTGGTTTTGCTGAATCTGTGAAGAATTTTTGTGGGGGGTTTTGCAGAGCGGACTTTTATTGTGTTGGATAAGCGTTTGGTTGTGGGAGAGTTTGTTCATGGAGACCCTCATGTGGAAGGTTTGGGAAATTCCCTTCATTTTTTAACCTTGTTTTATTATTTTCTTTTTCTCAAGAAAATTATTAATTTGCCCATTTGATCTTGGCTAATGATATGGAGGTGGAGGTGAAGTTTTACCTTGAATTGGTAAAATCAGTTTTGGATGATCACTTTGGTGGAGTTTAGTGTAGCGTATATTATGAGATTGTGAAAATGAGAAAATGATGGTTCTTTTTTAGGAGCAATTTTGTCCCCATATTTTAACATTTTGACGATCAAGCTTTTTATATAGCCACCTTGTTTGGGGCAATAATGGAATGGAGATGGATTATAGAATAGACTAGTGAGTGTAATGTCCTTGTGGTACAGCTTGGTGCAATTAAGTAAAACATGGCTTGTGAAGACCTACACTATTGCATTTAGACTAATAACTTAAGATGCCTTACAATGCACCAACTATCAAGAAAAACAAATTTAAGAGTGTCCTCACAATTGCTCTTTAAAATACCACATGTCTAAAGTTCAAGAGTACAACCCATTGTTCAAAGCTAAATCGAAGCAACCCATTACAAGAGCTACACCAAAGTTGCAAAATTTTGTCATCCAATATCCATCTCTATGCCATTGTTGATTGATTTCATGTTATCTCTACATATTTCCATTTCCTATTCATCTCTACATATATGTTGGTTTGGTTTTTTAATTAAAAATTGGGGCAGAGAGATCGTTTCCAGGTTTTTTTTATAGCCTAGATTCTCAGAGGCTCAAAATGTTGGGGATGGAATAGGAATCAAGGGGGAATCACTATTTCCAAAAGTCGAATTTCTGTTGACTGTGGGGGGTTGGGGACAATGCTTTGGAAAGAAATATGTCACTTTTAAAGGTTGAAGTACCTAAGTTGCTTTTGTTCTTCGTACACTTTTTTTTTTTTTTTTTTTTTTTTCCGGTGAACCATTTCTTATGATATGCGAGCGAGTAATGGTGGCTTTCTCTGCCTTTTTCTCCAGCAATGGTGGGCGATGTGAATATCTATATGAATGATCCGGATGATCCTCAAATGGCAGAGATAGAAATAATGATTGCTGAATCCAAATGGTAATTCTCGTTACTTTCTTCTGATAACGAAAATGGCTGAAGTGCTTATTTTGTCTCAAATTCTTTCTTCTTCGTATTTTCCTAAGTTATTGTGCATGATTGTCTGTGCCGTGCACGCTGACAATATCCCCAGCAAAATGGACGCATCTACTGCTTTTTTAATGTATGTTTTTAGAGACACACTACACCAAACACATTTTCACTTTTTCTAGCTACTCTTAAAAGGACAAAAAGTACCAACCAAACACATTTTTAAAAACAGGCTTAGCATATTTTTCAAACATTCTTATTTCCAACTTTTTCGAAAAACAAAACCCATTTCAAAAACACTATCAAACGGGCCCATTGTTTTTTATTGATTTTGTTCTTTTTTTTTTTTTTTGTTTTTTTTTTGGGTGGGGCTGGAATACACATCTTTGTTTCTGAGAGAGATTTACAAAAGTATTATTTGTTAATTGCTTGTGGAAATATGTAAGTGGATTATGTGATGTATTTTTTTTTTACTATCGTTAACGTCCGTCTATAGTTCACCAAATATTTTTGCGTGATATATGAAACTAGTCCATAACCATTACTGTGTCTGTCACACTGAATTACACCACTCTGAGATGAGGGTTATGTGTATGGATGTCTGTTGAAGTAATCTTGGTGTTTCTTTTTTCTTTTTTAAAGAGAAAAATCTCGATGTTCATTGCTTGTTTTGCTGTCAACTTTACGAGTGCTTCCATGGCATTCAACTTAACCTTAATTATAATCATTTTTCTCTTGCTAGCATAGCCGTGGTACAGGCCTTGGAAAGGAGTCTGTTTTAATGATGATGGCATTTGCAATTAAGAACGTGGGCATTCACGTCTTTCGTGCCAAAATTGGAGAATCAAATACACCATCCCTCATGATGTTTCGTAAGTTGGTATATTCTCTCTCTCTCTCTCTCAAACATCTTCTATTGTCCCCCTCCCTCCTCACACCAACACCCACCCAAACCTCCCCCCCAACTTCCTTCTCTTACTCTCAGCGTTGGCGTCTCATCGGGTGAATAAATTTTACTACAGCATGTTAGAACTTTTTCTTTTTTCTTTTTTTTTGTGCAAATAGAAGGTACTACCATTTCTTATATCTCATTGATAAATTTTTCAAATGCTTGGTGTAGGGTTTTGAAGAGATCTCTCACAGTGAAATCTTTAAAGAGGTGAGCCTGTTTTGTCTTAAGCACTTTTGTTCAAAGTAATATGTGCATTAATTGTTGAGTTGGTTTCTAAGGACTTCAAGAGCTACCTAATTTTGTTTCGTTGGTTGATATGGGTATGCTTGTCGCTCAAAATTGTCGTCTTAAAATGTCCGTTTCAATGTGTTTTTTTTTTAAAGGTCTATTTCCAAATTGAGCACTTTCTTTTATAGTTTATCTACTACTTGACGCCTTGACCCTTATTAATGTGCTTTTTTTCCCCTCCCTATTTTCTTTGAGAAAATCCCCAATTGAATTCAACATAAAAAAAAAAATGACGGCTTCGGTCGATGTTTTGACGTTTAACGTATATAAAAAAGACACACACACACACACATATATATATGTGATATAATTCTAAGTCTATGTACAGATCCAAAATTTGCATATGAACTTTAGAACTTCCGTCCTTGGTGAATTTGCTTTAGGTAAGCATCTAAAGTATGAATACTGGTAACCTTTTGTTTTGGCTATTACCATATATTTTGTGCTGAATTTTGTTGGTTTAACATATAATTATCTTTTCCCATTTGACAGGTGACTTTGGAGTTAAAATTTACTGAGGCCAAGCGTGGCGAGCTGTTAAGTTTGACAAATACTGTGGTCACACGCACATAGCCGATCCATTGTTGATAACATTCTTCAGAGGTTTGAGGTCATAGGGCTGTAGAATTTGCTGAAAAGCAATCATCTTGTTAACATAGTTTCCTTAGAACATAAGGAAGACGCTAATACTTAAAAACCCATAATAAAGGATGATGATGCTGGCTACTTTGTCTATTGCTTCTTTTATATTGCAATTTCCTTGTTTTTATATCCCATTAACCTTTTACTACTAGTTGGACTAATATTCTTTATGTATCAAACTAGTCTAACATCCAAACGAGTCCTTGACTAATATGCTTATTGACGTCTTCTATTTACCAGCAGATTTCTAGCGTGTCAAATTTGTTTCTTTTATCATATGATGTATGAAAAGTTTTAAGTAGATTGTTGTTAGATGCAGAATATACTATATGACATAATTTCAAATAACATGAATATTGTATTTAAGATAAATTCCATCTTGATAATAGCGATCCCACCACGATGAGCAATAAAATGAAAGACTGAGCTAAAGAAACTTGTTTGTAAATTCTATAAGATTGCAGGAGGGCCAAGTTTCATTTTGGAACGTCTGTGTCTTTGTCGCTAACCTGACAGAAAATCGATGGTCCCCATGGATTGAACATTCGGTCCTGAAGTTTGGTGACCCTGAGGAATGTCATCTGAAACCAAATTTCCTGCTTGCCACACATGGTTAAGAGAAGTTCCGGTAGGTAATGGCCCCACAACAGCAAAGATGGTCATCTCATCTTTGGCATATTCTGCGGATATGTTCGAGACTCGAAAGCTGAGAGAACTTGGCTGCAGTGACGGGTTGTAACTAGTTATGGATGTTGGATGAGCAGTCATGCTGCCATTAGAGCTGTGGAAAGCGACAATGGCCTGTGTTCCAACCATTCCTCTTCCTGTCAGGTTTATGCCCCATGCAATCCAGCCTTTGGATGTTTGAGCGGCTCTGTAAGCAACGTGGATGATTTTGGTGGATGGAATGTAGTTCCAGTGAAGGTGGGCTTGTAGCACTGGGAGGTCTCTGCAGGAGCTGAACATTTGGTCTCTTGAAAAGATATGTTTTGAACAGGATTGTGCATAGGAAGTAAGGACTTGAGACATAAGAAAGGAAACTATTAAGAATTGTCTTGAAATTATATCCATGGAATGTTGGAAATCAAACAGCTTTCTAAGAATTGTGATTGATAAAAATTGGATTGAACTTGTGAGGCCGAGAGATGGATTTTCAAGCTTCTTTTTGAGTCTGAAGGCTAGAGTGTTTACTGCTGGACCGTGGAGTCCAAGAGAAAACTTGGTGTGGGTTTCGATGGGTGGAAATAAGAGAAAACTTGATCGGTTTTAGGAGTGTTGATCCTTCAAATATTCAAATAAGCTTAATTATTTTCTCTATGCTTCTGGCATGGCAGTCTTTCACTTGTTCTTTCTCTTCTCTCCCGCTCCTGCTCCTACGAGTGTAACTTTTTCATTTCCAACCTACTTCCAAATACGGAAGACAAACTCGTTCATGTCATATTTGTTTGATATACCCACCATGAATTCACGCGAAGCTTGCTCGACTTAAAAATTAAAAGGACAAGGATTCATGAATACCATTACCAAGCCACTTGGAACAAATTCCATTTTCTAGTAACTAGACTAAGCGTCACGCATTTGCAGTGTAATCATGTCACTAATCAACAACTTGCTTTATTTAAAAAAATAATAACAATTAAAAAGGATCATTTCCTACCTCCGGAAAATTAAGGGCTGAGCTTATCCTACTCAAAGGTTACGCTCAAGCTTTACTCACACCACCACAAGCCCAGCACTGCACAGTCTATTGATTAGGCAAGAACCTTAAAGCGGGGTTTTAAACCCTACACCACTGCCATTGTTGGTAGCAACTTGCTCCATGGTTTCAATGGATTTCTCTGTTTCACCAACATTGCCATAAAGAATCTCTTGTTTCAAATATTTTTTGGGGATTTCTTTGGTAAGAACTTTCACTGTCGGTGCATGTTTTGAAACCATTAGATCTTGTAAAAATCATTTTTTTTGTAGATATTATGGTTGCAAGACATATACCCATCGGTGGTTTTTTTAGTTCCCACTAGATAAATTGTTACGTTCTTTTGCCCATATTGTGCTTCTCAAAGAATTAACCAAAAAAAAAAAAAAAAACAAAGAAAAAGAAAAAATAAGCAATGTCATGTTGATAGTAATTCAACTGAATCTCCATTGGTTTTTTCAACCAATTATCATCATTTACATGTAAATATATAACTTTTTAGTTGGGGAAAACCCATACTTAAGAATATCAATCTTTATAGAAACACATTAATAAAGAAAAGAAAGCAGCAAAGTTAGGAATGAAATATCACATGTTATATGATGACCTTCCTATGGCGTTTATGTTGGGACTCTGATGGGTTCCCTGTAAAGATAGTATGCTCACTTGCCTCACATACCAGCTTTTTTTTTTTTCCCCCTAGACAATTACTGTTTTAGCTCATGATTAGGATTTTGAAGAGGAAGAATGAGGATGAAGAGCAAAACAATTTGAAATTAAAGAGAAATACAGGATCACTTGTCTGATCACTCTTTTTTATTACTTTATTTTTTTTTCTTTTTTATTTTTTTATTTTTGCAAATGTCTCCTCATTTTTCTATAAAAGATAAAGAATAATAATATATTATTGTTTTCTTCCTTTTGCATTATTTTTCTCTTTCTTTTTCATTATTTTTTCCCTTTTTTTTTCCTTTTAATAGATATATGTTTGACACCCTTTCTATTTTATAAATATATTTCCAACATAAGTGGAAGCGCCAAAATGGCTCTCCCCCAAGAAAACTTTCTCCGCCTCCTCTCTAGAAACCCTCTATGCTCTGCTTTCCTCTTTCCTTTCCTCCTCCCCTTGCTTCTCTTGGAATCCTCATTATCCTGTGTTCTTGCTTGGTTTTCGTGATTGCCACGCTCTCTAGTTGAGTAGTGTTCTTCCGTCCAGCTTTACGGCTATAAGAAGTGTTTTGGCCGAGTTATTCCTAGTGTTGAAGCATGTCATCTTCTCTATCTTCCTCTCTCCACCAGCTTGACGAGGCAGTGGAGCTGATCCCTAGAGCTGCAAGCAAGGAAATTCTCTTGAAGTTCAGAGCAGTTAGGAAACTTCTTTGTCATCAACGAATGAGTCCTTGTATTGTGCAAACTAGTCTGGATGCCACCTGGGTTCTGGGTAAGAGTTGGTGGGTGCAGGAAGAAGCTCCCAACATCCATGTTTTCTGCTTCAAATCGGAGGACAACAAGAAGAAGGTGTTCGAAGGTCGCCCCTGGCTAGTGAATGCCCGCTCACTAGTCTTTGAGAGATTGGCCTCCAAATTGCCCCATCTCACAGATTCAATTTGACCTACTATTTTTTGGGTCAAGATATTTCAATTTGCCTTCTGATTTGTGCTTAGAGGAAAATGGGTACCAATTGGGCAAGTTGATTGGTACCGTGCTCCATGTCCAAGTTCTGGGGAAAAATTGCCTGGTTGGGTCTTATGAATTCGAGTGGATGTCAATCTTCCAAAACTGCTCCGAGTAGGCTTCTTTAGGAAGGCCAATGAAGGGAACCGAGTTTGAGTTCAATTTAAATTTGCAAAACTCAATGGGCTATGCTATTGGTGCGGATTCTTTGGCCACGATGCGAAGAAGTGTAAGCTAGAATCTTCGGCCACCGTAGTGGATGACGAAGGGTGGTCGATGACCCTGTATGGGCGGTGGACCAAAGTTGAGTCCCCCGCGGCGACTAACTGTTTATTCCCCTCCGAGCATCCTTTCTCTGTCTCTTGTGGAAGGGAATTGGTGGAGGGGTCTCGCTAGCCCATTGCAACATGTATGGATGATGGTTCTGCGAGGGATTTCAATACGGAAAGGATGGAAGACCAGGAGGTAGTGGGCTCCGCGAGCACAACCGACAGCACGAAGGCTGGAGGAGGGAAGCACTCTTCCTGTGGGGACCTGGGACTTCCGCACGAAAGCCAATTTTTTCCCCAAACTGGAAAGATGGATTTTGTCGTCTCTTCATTTAGATGGGTCCTACTGGTGAGGAGAACATTGCACATGTGGACGACTTTGAGGCCCACCAACGGGCTATAGCCAAATCCAGAAGAGTTCTGGGCCACTTGGGCCTTGTATGGAAGTTGGTCTAATAGCCTATCGGAGCCCTCTCCCCGCTGAAGGGGATTTTTGATTCCCTAACCGAATAGCCTTTAGTTGAAGGGCCAGGGGCATTGAAGGGTGCTTCTTGAAGAAAAGGGCGGAAACTTAGCCTCTCTCCAACGCAAGGGAAGCATATGAAGGTGGAGCTTGGCAAAACTCCTTTATCTGAGGCGGTGAAGAAATTCATGGAATCTAAATTAAGGTTTGTCCAGGGCGATAACGATGGGGCACTGGCAGATGCGGAGGTCAATCTTGTTTGTGTTGTGTCTTGACTTTGCATTTTTGTCAGATGTAGGAAGACCTTAGGTACTTCCGCTGTACAAATTGAATATTCTCGCCCTTAACTGTGTCTAGACGAAGACTCAACAGTGAGGGATTTGGGGGCGATAATTACACAATTTCGGCCAGACTATCTTATCATCTCTAAAGCTATCGTCACTGAGAATATTAACCCTTTGTTTAGCAAAAGTGGTGGAAACCACTTTTTTAGTTATAAACAATGTAAAACTCTCACATGTTACAGTAATAATAAAAAAAATTGTTACAGTATAAAGCTCTCACATACTACAGTAAAAGTTGTTCTAACCAACGGTTTTCACCACTCTTCCAAACACCATATAAATGTCAAAGATTTGAAGCTTGAGGTTTTGCTGGTTGGAGATATGTCTCGCTGGTGGCCACTCGGGAAGGCTCAGAATTGCTTGAAAATTGGGCCTGGTTGTGTCACCGATCGAGTTAGGGAGATTTGCTATTCATTGCAACGTGGATTGTGGTAGATGATCATGAATAAAGAAAGAGAAGAAAAACTAGCGTTGAAGATGATGAATGTCTTCGTCTCTCGAGTTTATCATGTTCTTCTCTTTTATTAGGTTTTTTTTTTTTTTTTTTTTTTTTTACTTTTTATTGCCTTTAAAAGACTACCAAAAGGTGTCTTTAACTATCCAAGGAACTCTTGTAACACTCTAAGATGAAATATTTATCGACTTGGAGAGTTAGGATTGAAAATGGAAAAGCTTAGAGCCTTTTGGACCAAAAATCAGGTAAGAAGTCATCCACACTCGCCGCAGCTTGAGTTTCCCACGTTATAGCCTATCAAAAACTCATAAAACCTCAGATTTACTCTTGGCCAGTGTTGCCACAGCCTGCATTTGATGGCCGCAAGGCCTTTTTGTGTTGCCCAACGAGCGTTGCAACAACTGTGCCTTTAGTTTTTGTACTGGATGGGTTTTGTTGCAGGCCGTAGAGCTTGATACTAATCGGAAAGTCCAAGTGTTGAGCATTGGAATGCCGATGATAGAGTTCTTGGTTATCTCAAGAAAACCATAAGCCTTGCTATTCAATACACAAGGTTCTCTATTGTATTAGAAGGATATACATATATTGGGTGAATATCAAATTTTGAAGACAATAAGCCTACCTTAGGTTGTGTTTACTCTAGGAGGAGATACAATTTCTTTGAGATCTAAGAAACAAACTTATGTCACACACTTAATAATGGAGTTGGAGTTTGTTGCATTAATAACAACAAGGAGCGAGGCGAAGTGGCTTAGGGATTTTCTATTTGAAATCCTATTGACCTCTGAGAATGTATCAGCTATATCAATATATTGCGATAGTCAAACTACTTTAGCATGTACTTATAGTGAGCCATATAATAGGAAGTCTTGACATATTAGTCTAACATATAATTATCTAATGAAGTTAATCAAGAGTGGAATTATCTCTCTTACATGTATAAAGTCGAGTAATTACTTGGCAGATTTATTTACCAAACCTTCTAGAGGAGAATAGGTAAAATCAACATCAAGAGGAATGAGGCTAAAACTCGTAGATTAAATAATCGTTAATGATAGCAACCCAACCAAACACTAGGAAGTGACGAGTATTTTTATTTGAAGGGTAAAAATAAATCGTTGTTCTGTGGATAATTTTCAGCACTAAATTAAGGAACCCCTTCTAGGATTAAAAAATTAGTGTTCGTTGTTGATGATGGAGAGTTGAGCAATAAAAAGTCTCTTAATGGAGTTCAGTTTATGACAAATAAGTATCTTAAATGAAACAAGAATACTGGAGAAACTTCACCTATGTGAACTTCGAGGTGATGCTGCTTCAAATGAAAGAATAGAGTTTCTCTTTAAAAAATTCATGAAGTATGATGAGCACATAGCTATTAAAAGTGCTAAACAAGTACAGTGTAAAATGTAAGAACACAGAAGTATTTATGTATGTGGTATTACTTTTTTTTATTAAAAGAAAATCTGGTTCAAAGTTGTTAAACTACCAGATATTTCAATAATTAACTTGTGGTACTTACACCAAGGGAAGTTTCAAATCTAAGGATACCCTGCTCTATTCATACACTGTTTGGATTTATAGAGTGATTTTCTTTATATTAATAGTTGAAAAAGTAAGGATTGTCAAAATTGGTCAAGTATATATAGAAAGAAAAATGCTATAGACAACCAAAGATCGGTATTGAAAACTTAAGAAGTGATGTAACACTTTATAAGTTGGTCAACCTTAAGGAGGTCTGGATGACATGTGCACTTAGGACTCACTTTAAGCTTATACATGCGCATATACCATGCAGTGTGGCCATTGAAGTTATAGAGGCATCTCTACAAATAGGCGTAGGCGCATGAAACAAGGCACCTAAATAAATAATATTTTTATTGAAATTCAAATTTGACTAATATATTAAAATTATAAGTTTTATGATACAGTAGTAATTATTTCTAAAAAATGTGATTAACAATTGTGTTTAATTTATGAATAAGAATTCATGAACAAAGAACAATTATTTTATTTTTTTCAAGTTTTCTTGATTACCTAGAAAAAATGTAGTAGTCAATATTCTACATGTTTTCTTTATTATTAATTAGTATAGAAACACAAAAGCCTTGTCATATCCTCGAAGCAATTTTGCAATGATATTCTAATAAGCAATCTCAATCAAGACAAGGCAAATAACGCTTTAAAAAAGTGTATTTAGTGCGTGTTTCAAGACTTCATTCAAGATTTCCAACTCTAATTTCTTCCCTAAAATATTCTACGCTTATGTAATGATGCATAAATGAAATATGGCTCGTTGAATGTATTGAATCTGGATAAAAAATATGTGAGGAGATGCATGGAGGTGAAAGTGGAGGCGGAGTAGATTTTGAGTAGGAATGAAGTTACATACAACCCTTTTAGTTCATAGGTTGGAGTAGAAAATTTGAACAGAAATTCAACCTTTTAGGAGAAAGTACTGTACCAAGAGGCTTTGAATTATGATTTGAACTGATAAAACAAATGGGGCAATAGCATTTTCAAATTATTAGTATATTAAACATAGTTTTAAAAAATACATTTGACTTAATTATCTTTACTTATGTTTTTAAAATAATTTTGGTCAACAACTATAGTAGATCTCGTAGGTTAGGAAGGTTTCAAGATTTTATAACCCATCCAATCAAATTTGGGTCGATTGAACTTAAATTTGACCCACCCAATCAATTCAATGTTTAAAATTAACAATTCACCTAAACTTTGGTTAGTTGGTGGGTTGAAATTTATGAAAAAATGGAAAATAAAAAAAAAAGAAAAGTTTAAAAACTTTAGTAAAACCTCTATAAGTGAATATTGTTGGAACTAGGAAAAAAATATTATTTTAAAGAGGTTATTTTTTATCACTAATGGATAATTTATGAATTTATTGGTTAATGAATAATTTATTAATTTACAAAAAGTTTAAGTTTTGTATATGTATATTTTCTTTTACTGAGATTCATGTATGAGTTATAAATAAGAAAAATAATGGTATGTGGTCAAAAAATAATATCTACATAGAGAATTGCAAAAAATGTCATGTACATTATTCAAAATAATAATAATTATTGTTATGCACATGTAGAGAAGCCTAAATTTGATGTATATATACATAATGTGTATGGAGGTTAAAAAGTACTTGGACATACAATAACTATATTTTTCAAGTTTTATATCATGGAAGATGAAGTGTTTCAAGATGTTTCAAGTACATAGTAGAAAAGCAACTATGTAAATAGTCATTATTTTTTTTGGCAACCTCCAGATCATTAAAATTTTCATCTTTTTACTTCTGGGCTTTTCATTTGAAAAAAGCAAAAAAAAAAAAAAACTACATTAACCGGTGAGATAAGGAGAGCATTGTGCATGTATAAAAATGAGCATCGCACTTCAATTCAAAATGATTTGCAACAATAGCTCCAACAAAAGTTTTAGCTATCTGTCAACCAATCAACAATATCATATACTTTTAAAAGGTCATTAAAATATTTGTCAAATGAGATAAAGAATAGCAATGTTATGAGGCATAAATCAGTAAAATATCCTGACTTAGAAAAAGTATTGTATAAGTGGTTTTTCCAATATTAAGAGAAAGTCAATATGACTAGAGAAATAATCCAAACCAAGGCAAAAGAATTTATGCAGAAAATGTATGGCGACATTGGTCTAGAATTGAACTTCTCAAGTGGTTGGCTAGAACTATTCAAGGCAAAAAATGGAATTGTCTTATCAAAGATTTCGTGAAAGTGGTTCAATTATGATGGAGAATTTTGAAGCTGCTTTACAAAGTATACGAACTAAACTAGACCAATTTCATTGGAAGGATATCTACTCACTTGTAAGCAGATCATTCACTTGCCACAAAGCAATCGAAAGGATGCAAGAAAGATAATTAAAGAATTACTATTGTTGTTTGTTGCAATGGTGATGGTTCAGATGAAGTACCACTTTGGATTATTGATAAGTATGCTAATCCTAAATGTTTCAAAAATATGAATATGAGCAATCTTAATTGTCATTATCGAAAGAACATGAAAGCATGGATGACTAGATTACTTTTCAAGAGTTTGTATTTTGGTTTGATAAGAGAATGAATAGTAGAAAAGTTTTCCTTTTAGT
>CAMOHE010038561.1:0-12292 GCA_946598075.1 Artocarpus hirsutus | reverse complement strand
TATAAAATCTTGGGTGGAAAATAAAAGATTCGCGTGATTTTTATTTCGGCAGTTCAGCATGCTGAACTTAAAGTTCGGACTGTCGATCAGGCAAGTTTGGCCTGCCTATGAAAAAGTTTGGCCTGCCTATGCGTAAATTAAAAATCGCATGTTTTCACGCATTTTTACGCGTATCTTATCCGATATAGACCCGAATTTGGTTCTGTTTCAAATTTTTGAGACCTTATATGATAAGGAATGACCCTAGACCCAACCTCTATAAATAGGGAGTGAGTCTAATGAGTTATTTACAGATCAATAGAGAGATTAAGAGTGATACTCTACTGGTGAGAATCTGAAACTCCCTGAGAGCTCTTGTTCACAAATCACGAACACTAGCTTTGGGTTCTCTCAATTGGTTGGAAGGAGAGTCACCTTGAGGAAGAGCTGTACGTGTGAGCCCACACTCACTTCGATCGTGAATAAAGAATAGCAAAGAAGACCAGTTGGTTGAGGTTCTTCTAGAACGTTACTTCTGTACACAGAATTCGGGAGCTTTTCAGCGCATACAAGTTCAGTAAGATCAGGTTAATTTATACATATAGCATGTCAAACTTGTGTTTTGAAAAATACTCTGATTTAAAATTTTTAAAATTTCGCTGCGTATTATTTTTCCAACACTACATGACCCGATCTCTGATATGGCATCATGCCCTTAAATATAATCATATATATATATATATATATATATCTTTCTATAGTTATTAAAATCTCTTTTTACCAAATATAATCATTTACATTCATTATGAAATTTATTATGAAAACCACCTCAATTCTACTGTTTATAAAGATATTCATAAAAAAATTCTCTTTTAATCAATTATTGAAAACATTTTGATAAAAATCCCTTTTTGGCCAAAATCATTTTAAAACTAGGTTAGCAAGAAAGAAGGGTAGAAGTCCTACCTCAATACTCATGTCGGTGTCTCATACCGTAATCCCAGTCTGCTATACGTTAGCTCTACGGATCTACGTACAACCTTAAATGAAAACTAAGTCTATTGGTGTCTAGCACGAGATATTCTATGTTAATAAATCATCTTATTGTGTCCTAGTGTGTCATTTAGGTTTTTGAAATCATTTTACAAAATCAGGATTTCAATTGGAGTTCAAAACGGTGAAAACGGGTCAAAAATCATAAAATTTCATCATGCCCGGTCGGTCTGTCGGTCCCCTGGTTCGGCCGGTCGAACTGTGTGTCGGAAAACCAAGTCTGGTCGATCGTACTTTTCTAGGTTCGAGTTGCCAATCGGATGAATCTAGCCTGCCGAACACATGAATCTGGCCTGCTGAACACATGACTCTAGCCTGCCGAACACGAAGTTTCGCCTGCCGATCTGAAAAAATTCTAGAATTTTTCAAGCACGGGTCTCGACCTCCCCGAGCCCAAATCTTCAATTTCAACCCGTTTTCTCAACTCTCAGGCGTCGGTAATGATCATAATTGATAGAAAAATATGGTAGATTACTTTTTAATGCTTTAAAACAAGTTTTAAACAAAAAATTTTAGAAAAATCTAAAAATGGAGAAAAATTGAGAAAAATAAAAAATCTTGATTTAAATTCGTTTTTGATCAAACAAAGTTTGTATTTTAGTTATTCTAAATTCATCAACCCTAGATTGAAGGTTTTCTAAGCTTAGAAAAGCTTAAATTTTAAAATGCAAAAAAATTTGAAAAATTGAAAAAGTTTTGAAATTTAGAAACTAACCTCAAATTCAAGCTTTGAATTGCGTTTGTAGTTGCTAAATCTCAAGCTTTCAATCCATTAACTCGAAGCCTGGAGTTGATTTTTCTTTCAAAAATTTTGAGAGAGATTGAGAGAGAATGAGAGGCCAAGAGAGAAAGAGAGTGAGAAAGAGAGAGACGGGCGAAAGAGAGGAGAGAGAGAGTGAGTGAAAGAGAGGGAGAGTAAGAGAGATTAAATAGAGAGAGAAAAAGCAAAACCAGTAAATGGGAAAACCGTGTGTAAGACGCGGTTTTTCAAACGGAACGTGTTTGATATTTGACAAATTGTTTTGTTTCAAAAGTTTAAAATAACAATTAAAAATAATTAAGATTAATTAAAAATTATTAAAATTATCCAAAACAACTTCGATCTGAAAACTTCACAAAATGACCAAATTAAGTTTAAAATATTCATTATGGCACACTAATCTACCATTTAACACACTAACAATACTTAATTAATTTTCGGATGTTACAACTCTCCACCCCTAAAAGAAATTTCGTCCTCCAAATTTACAAATCGATTCAAAAACAAAACAAATGCAGATACAACTCCCGCATACCCAACTCTAATTCCCAAATGGCTTTATCAACTCCGTGATGCTGCCACACGACCTTAACTAATAGGATCTCACGACGGCGCAAGCTAATCACTTTATGATCGATGATCTGGATCGGTACTTCCTCATACGTCGTGTCTTCTTGAATCTATACGTCTTGGAACGAAATGATCTTATCTTGCTTAGGAGGACACTTTTGAAGCATTGACACGTGGAATACATTGTGAACATGTGAAAGTTCCGAGAAAGGTTGAGTCGATAAGCAACCACACCCATGCGTTGGGTAATCTCAAACGGTCCAACATATCTTGGCATGAGTTTTCCTTTTACTCCAAATCATGAAATGCCTTTACGAGGTGATACCTTCAAGAGTTCAAAGTCTCCTATCTCAAATTCCAAGGGTCGATGTCTCCTATTCGCATAACTCTTCTGTCGACTCTGAGCTGCTTTCAATCGATCCCGAATCACAGTAACCTTCTCATTACTATCGCAAATCTCATTTGGCCCAAGAATAACTCTATCTTTCGGTTCAGCCCAACACACCGACAATCGACACAGTCGTCCATATAGTGCTTTGAATGGTGTCATGCCAATACTCGATTGATAACTGTTGTTGTATGCAAACTCTGCCAGATGCAAATACTTCTTCTAGTTCCCGCCAAAGTCTAATGTGCAAGCATGTAGCATGTCTTCGAGAATCTAAATAACCCACTCAGATTGCCTATCAGTCTGAGGATGAAACGCTATACTGAAATTCAAATCTATACCCAAAGCCTCCTGAAAGCTTCTCCAATACTTGGCATTAAACCTGGTGTCTCTATCTGATGTAATGGATAAAGGAACTCCATGCAATCTTACTATATTTTGCAAATAAAATTCCTTAAGAATCCTCCTTGAACATGTCGATCTAAACGGAATGAAATGAGCTAACTTTGTTAACCTGTCGACCACGACCCAAATTGCATCGTGCCGCTGCTCCGTCCTTGGCAATCCGATAAGAAAATCCATCGTCACATGCTCCTATTTCCACCCTAGAATAGGAAGCGGTTGAAGCTAAACTACTGGCTTCTGATGCTCGGCTTTCACCTAAAGACAAGTCATAAACTTGGCCACGTATTCCCAGATATCCTTTTTCATTCCTTTCCACCAATATTGCCTCTTCAAATCATGATACATCTTTGTGCTCCTCGGATGAATGGCGAACTAAGACTTGTGGGCTTCGTCCATTACAGCCTTCGTCACTTCTGCGATTGCTGGAACTGCTAGACGCTCCCTGAAGTATAACGATCCATCCGCATGTATCCTTCATTCTTCAAACTGCTCTCCATTTTGAATTCACGTCCAGATTCCCTGAAGATGCTGGTCACGCCACTGATTCTGCTTCACCATCTGAATAAGAGCTGGGGTCGTCTCCATGTGATACACTGAAACGCAATCGTAGTCTTCATAATACTGTAACCCGAACTTACTCACTGTTGCATCCCTCTTTTAGTCTTCAAGAACCAAATGTGCCAGTATCCTGGAAGACTTTTGACTAAGTGCATCCGCGACTACATTGGCTTTCCCAAGATGATACTGCAACGCGAAATCATAGTCTTCCATGTACTCCATCCACCTTCGCTACCTTAAGTTCAAATCCCTCTGAGTAAACAAATACTTCAAGCTCTTGTGGTCAGAGAAAATCTGAAATGTCGCCCTATACAGATAACATCTCCAGATCTTCAGCACGTGAATTACTGCTGCGAGCTCCAAATCATGAGTGGGATAGTTTCGCTCGTAGGGTCGTAGCTGTCTCGATCTGTGTACTACCACGCGTCCATGCTGTATCAACACACATCCTAGTTCGCATCCTAAAGCATCCGTATAAACTTCGTACGGCTCTTCACTATTGGAAATAATCAACACTAGTGCTGAAGTCAACCAATTCTTCAATTCTTGAAAAGCGAGCTCACATTCTTCATTCCACTCGAACCTGACATTCTTCTTGACCAATCTTGTCAACAATGTTGCTATCTTCGAGAAATCTTTCACAAATTTCCTATAATATCCTACAAGTTCCAAGAAGCAACGGATCTCTACCACATTCCTTGGTCGTTCCCATTCCACTATGGATTATATCTTAGACGGATCCACCGAAATACCATGCTCGGAGATGACATGACCCAGAAATTTGATCTTTGTCAACCAGAACTCACACTTTTCTTTCTTGGCATACAACTGATGTTCCTGTAGAGTTTGAAGCATGATTCTGAGATGTTGCTCATGCTCCTCCCAAGTCTTAGAATAAACCAAGATATCGTCAATGAACACGATCACGAACTGATCTAAATAAGGCTTGAATATTATGTTCATCAAATCCATGAAAGCTGCTGTAGCATTTTTCAATCCAAACGGCATTACCAAAAATTTAAAATGTCCATACCAAGTCCTGAAAGCTGTCTTAGGAATGTCCTCTTCCTTAATCCTGAGTTGATGATATCCCGATCGTAAATCGATCTTTAAGAAGTACCGTGAACCTCCCAACTGATCAAACAACTTATCGATCCTAAGCAGAGGCTACTTGTTTTTCACGGTGATCCAATTCAGCTGTCGATAATCTATACATAACCTGAGGGTTCCATCATGCTTCTTTGCAAACAAAATTGGTGCTCTCCATGGTGATGTACTATTCCAGATGTATCTTTTATCAGCAAGCTCCTGAAACTACTTTCTGAGTTCTTTCATCTCTGTTGGCTCCATACTATAAAGTGCTACGAAAATTGGTCCTCTCCCTGGAAACAATTCAATACCAAATTCGATCTCCTGATGCAGTGGCAATCCTAGTATCTCGTCGGGGAAGACATCTTCAAATTCATCCACCACTAGAATCACTGCTTGTCCTCTCGAAACACTGGGCTCTCTTTCTAAATTCATAAGAAAGGCATAGCAAGCTGCGTTCTTCTGCCCTCCGAGACACGCCCTTACGAGACGCTCACTCATTAACCGATCACCACCACCCTAGGAAGTGATTACTGTCCCCCTATCTGACACTAGGGTTACTTTCCTAAGATGGTAGTCTACCACTGCATTATATCTAGACAACCAGTCCATCCGTAGGATTACATCATATGATCTCATGGGGATTACAATCAAATCACTTTTCAAAATCTCATCCCCAATCTTTATTTTACAGGCTTTACAAATACTATTCACATACACCCGCCCCAAGGGTGAAGCTATAACTAAAGGTTCATCAGACTCTTCTATCTCTAATCCCAAGGCATCTACAAAAGAACTTGAAATGAGAGAATCAGTGGCACCAGTATCGAATAACATGTGCTAAGGACTAGGAAACCATAATCATACCATCGACAACCGCGTAATGGTTTGGGCATCTAAACTCCCTGATGTCATCATATGAACCTGCACTGGAGCTTTCGCTTTTCCTTTACCAACACTACTAGATCCTGGGTTAGTTGGCCGATACTGCTGCGATGATGGTGACTATACACTGGTTGTACTCGACACTCGATATTGAGGGACGTTACGCTGAAAGTTCTGCAGTTGATGTCCTTGTGCTAAAAATGGTAGTTGTTGGGGACAAAACTGGTGGTACTGAAGTTGAGGGTACTACTGAGGTAGAGGCAGAGACTGAGGCTGGGGCTGACGACTAGATCCTTCTCCTATCTAAAGTCTTAGGCACATTCCTGATCGGACAATTCCTCTTAATGTGTCTCGGCTGCTGTCAATAGTGACAATGGAAACTATAGGAGTTGCTGCGCCCGCTGCTACATGAACTGTTGCTGCCGCTGTTTGTGCCACCCTGTTTGTTCTTTCCCAGAGTCGGTTGACTAATGGTGCTCCTTTTGCCACTCATCTATGGTCCTCCTAACGTCTTGGCTCAATTTTTACAATACTGCGCGTAATTATTTTCTACTAATATTGCTAATGACACAAGCTCTTTGAAGTTCTTGAGTCGTAGGGCAACCACCTACCGTCGGATAGGGGCTTTGAGTCTGTCTTGGAATTTGATGCACTTCTCAAGCTCCGATGCCACTGTAGAGGGAGCAAACCTAGCCAATTCATTGAATTTCACCTCATATTCCCGAACTAACATATCACCCTACTGTAACCTATAGAATTTTGCTGCATTTTAGTCCCTGTATCCCTGTAAAAAGTACCGATCATAGAACAGCTCCTCAAACCTATCCCAACTGACGTTACCATTATTCCCCAGGCACTTTGCTTGCTTCTACCAAGTATTAGCACCACATTCAAACTTGTATGCCGTAAATTCCACGCGATACTTCGCTGGCACTCCAAGTGTATCCAACTGTTTCACGATTAAATCTAGCCAATATTCTACCACTTGCGGATCCCCAGTTCCGTCGAAAGTCAGTACAGACACACACCAGAACTTTTTAAAGTACGTATGTTGGTGACTAGCCTTAGAATCATCCAATCTTGCCCTTACTGCCATCTGTCGAAATGCAACAAACATAGCCCTCATCATGCCCTCATCATTTATGAACTCGACATCAACTGTCAAGCAACGTCTAGGTGTCATTCTCTCAGTTATGAAAACAAAATTTGAACTACCAGTGATATTTTATTATCGTACCTATGTGTGCATAATTCTCAAGGTTCATAACCTCGAGCTCTGATACCATTCTGTCATGCCTTGGAGTATGGGAGGAGACGTGGTGGATTAATTGAGTTAATTAAATAGAAATTTAATTAAAATATAAATTTTAGAATAGGAATTAATTGTAAAAAATGTGACAAGTTTAAAACCATTTTAGAGGCAAGCAGTTATAATATTTAAACAAATAAGAATAATAAAATAGACAATAAGGAAAAGATGACAAAAACTACAGAGGAATGAGAATGGGTCCCACTGACACACCTCTTGTGCACACACATAATACTGACAATATTTTATTATAACCACAGTCCAAATAAAAAGGAAGAGCTAGAAAATTACATACCTTAATTTATATAATTCAAATAACCTACATAATCCCTCTACTGTCTGTGAGTTCTGTCCGTGGTCTCCTCTTCAAACCTAAGCTGAAATCCACCTAGGGGAAAAGTTTTAAAACAAATAAAATGTTAGCGAAAGGCTCAGTAGGACCTTTTATTTAAAACATTAAATTTTAAATGAAATTTCATTATTCAAATAAATATATAGAAAACGAACTAGAACAAATAAATAAATAGTTGAAAATTTTAATAAAAGTTTATCTTACAAAAACAATTTTATAGGTTGACCAAAAAGAATAATATTTTCTTTTCCTAGGCAAACCATATGTATTTCATCACCGTAGTGGCCTAGTTGGGTTTCGGAACCTGCCCCCAAGGTCGCGCACTACACGACCTGATCTCTGATATAGCATCATGCCCTTAAATATAATCATATATATATATATGTATATTTTTTTATAGTTATTAAAATATCTTTTTACCAAATATAATCATTTACATTCATTATGAGGTTTATTATGAAAACTACCTCAATTCTATTGTTTATAAAGACATTCATAAAAAAATCCTCTTTCAATCAGTTATTGAAAACATTTTGATAAAAATCCCTTTTTGGCCAAAATCATTTTAAAACTAGGTTACCAAGAAATAGGGGTAGAAGTCCTACCTTAATACTCATGTTGGTGTCCCATACCGTAATCCTAATCCGCTATACGTTAGCTCTGCAGATCCACGTACAACCTTAAATGAAAACTAAGTCCTTAAATGAAAACTAAGTCTATTAATGTCTAGCGCGAGATATTCTATGTTACTAAATCATCTCATGGTGTCCTACTGTGCCATTTAGGTTTATGAAATCATTTTACAAAGTTGGGATTTCAATCTGAGTTCAAAACGGTAAAAACGGGTGAAAAATCACAAAATTTCACCAAGCCCGGTTGGCCTGCCGGTCTCCTGGTTCGGCCGGCCGAACTATACAGTTCGGCCTGCCAGAAAACCAAGTCTGATCGGCCAAACTTTTCTAGGTTCGGCCTATAGGTCGGATGAATCCTGCATACCGAACACATGAATCTAGCATACTGAACACGAAGTTCGACATGCTGATCTAGAAAAATTCTAGAATTTTTCAAGTACAGGTCTCAGCCTTCCCGAGCCCAAATCCTCAATTTCAACCTGTTTTATTAACTCTCAGGTATGGGTAATGATCATAATTGATAGAAAAACATGGTAGATTACTTTTAATGCTTTAAAACAAGTTTTAAACAAAAAAATTTAGAAAAATCCAAAAATGGAGAAAAATTGAGAAAAATAAAAATCTTGCTTTAAATCTATTTTTGATCAAACAAAGTTTGTATTTTAGTTATTCTAAGTTCATCAACCCTAGATTGAAGGTTTTCTAAGCTTAGAAAAGCTTAGACTTCAAAATGCAAGAAAATTTAAAAAATTGAAAAAGTTTTGAAATTTAGAAACTAACATCAAATTTAAGCTTCAAATCATGTTTGTAGTTGCTAAATCTCATTCCCGAGCTTTTGATCCACTAACCTAAAGCTTGGAGTTGATTTTTCTTTCAAAAATTTTGAGAGAGATTGACAGAGAATGAGAGACCGAGAGAGAAAGAGAAAGACGGGCAAGAGAGAGGAGAGAGATAGTGAGTGAAAAAGAGGGTGAGTGAGAGAGATTAAATAGAGAGAAGAGAAGCAAAACCAGTAAATGGGAAAACCGTGTATAACACGTAGTTTTTCAAACAGGATGTGTTTGATATTTGATAAATTATTTTGTTTCAAAAGTTTAAAATAACAATTAAAAATAATTAAGATTAATTAAAAATCATTAAAATTATCAAAAACAACTTCGATCTGAAAACTTCACAAAATGACCAAATTAAGTTTAAAATATTCATTATAGCACACTAATCCAACATTTAACACACTAACAACACTTAATTAATTTCGGGACGTTACAAATATTGGCATTGACGTTGGGCTGGCTACCGACTCTGGCTTAAGGGTGGAAGCACTGGCTTAAGGGTGGAGACGACACATAATTTCAATGTTTACTAGTGAGAATTGCAACTAGGGGCTGTCTAGTATGGGAAAAGTGGCTTACGGTATGGGTTCCTTAGCCTTTTTGCCAAGGGGAGATGGTTCAATGATGGTAGTAACAGACACAATGATGAAACCAAAAACTTTCCTTTAGGGGAATGATAATTAGAGCAAAAGTTGGCTCATAACTACAATAAGAAGTTTAACCAAAGTCAACAATTATTAATGTAATAGTAATAAAATTGTCACCAACCTTGTTATCAAAACTAATGAAGATCTCTTTCACGATGTACCTCAAGTATCATTCATCAATTGATTTCACCTTCAATCGCATAGTCAATTCTTCATAAAATTCATAGCGGAAAATATCCTATCAATAATAACAATAATGCTTATTATAGTTACTGTTAAGGTCAGAAGCCAGTAAACTGATAAATGTAAACTATTTTTTTTCCTATTTGAACTATGTTTCATGTAAGTTCACTAATACCTTTTTATCAAGCGTTAGTCATTAGAATGAATATTGATAATATAAATATCAAATTGATCATCCAAGTGTTATAAGTTCTAAACATAAAATCTTTTGAGATATTACTTAAAAAATTAGAATTGAATATTACAACTTTTATTGTCAAAAACCAAGAATGAATTATTTAGACTAAAACATATTATTCAAAAAAAAAAAAATAGAGGGATTTAAAAAAAAAAAAACAAGTTGGTATTTATCTTATATGCTACATCTAGAAACAAGCTAATATTTACACAAAATGTATTGAGTTTTTTTTAATAAATTGACTTTTTATAAAAAGTGTGAGAGAGTGAGTTTATATAAAATATAGTTCAATCCAATACAATATACATGTATATATATATATAGGTTGATAATCTTTCGATTGTGGTTTTACCTTCATTTTTGTTTAGTTGTGTATTTCATTTGTAATAAAGATGATGTTGTTTTTGTTATAATTTATCCCCTTTATTTTTGTAATAATAAAGAGGTAATATCCTAATATTATGATTTTATCGATGTGTCACACCTATTTGTGGTGGTTATCAGTAGTGTTTTGGTATTAAGCTAGATTTATTTCTATGGTGTATCGCCTGTGTTCCCAATGTTTGAGGTTTGAACTCAATCGATCGGTCTTATTCATCGCCTATAGTGGTTCTTTATGGTCGTACTGAATTTTTATGTCGAGTGGATTTTCCTGTTGGATCTCGACATTTGTGGTTTGCCTATGTGCTTTATCTATTTTTACTAGCAGATCTATTCAAATGTCTAGGGTCCAATCCTCTTGTTTGCGACTATGGACATTTGCAACTATGTTTGAATATGTATTTTGTTTAATTTGAAATGAAATTTTCCTTTTTAACTTTTTTTCACATAAAAACATTAAAGGAAAATTCTTTGGTGTGTTACCCTTAGAAAACTTTGATCTACACTTTGCAATTTAAAGAAGACGACACTTGTTGAGTATTACACTACATACATTTTAAAAATCTATTGCGCCGTACCCAATTTTATATAACATATAACTATAACATTTGGAGGATGTTTGGATTCTTGGTTTCGACTATTCGTTCGAACTGAAAATATACTAATAATAATTCAAATATACGAGAGAAGATATTGTAGTAAATTCAGATTGAGATATAATGTTTTTGGTTTTAACTAGTGAACCAAACAACTTCAACCCAACCTAAAATAACTCTAAAGTCAAAATTCTTTTAGAAACATAAGTTAAACCAAATGTTTAAAATGAAACGTTATAATAATTTAAATTTTATAAAAAAAACTTTATAATAAAATTAATTTGAACTATTTTTTTTATTTAAACTTATATTTTCAAACAAGTTTTAAAAAAATTTTATTTTGGAAGGCTGAAAATGAATTTTTTTTAACAGGTCTTGAAAATGAATTCTACCAATGCTATCAAAAAGAAGAAGAAGAGGGCGAGGGAGTGGGAGAGAGAAGTAGGTCCCACGCGATATTATTCTTAATGTTGGGGTTCTTTACACGTAATTTCAACGCACTTTTTTATGCCAAAACCAATAATAAACAAAGATAAGGACTAAAAAACAAAAGAGTATTCCCCACTTTTCAGTTATTTTCGCTCTTTCAAGGCAGTTTTTTCTTGCTTTTGTTCTAATTTCCGTATCCTTTTCAGGTTTCTGATGCCCGCTGATTTCCAACACGTCTCTTCTCCTCAACTACCCTTCAGACCAAACTCACCTGCAGCCCGTTTCATCGATCACACCAATCTCCTGCTGTTTAATACGAACGGGCCCGGCAAAAACCGAATCTACGCGTTGACTTTCTGTAAGCTATATGAAGCCTACGGCTTTGATGAGAACAACTTTTTAAACCCATAGTAGGTGATAACTACTCGGTCTTCGTCTGCACTCTCCGTTACATTCCAGAGCTAACAGTCTCTTTGCCTCCGTCAGCAAACCGTTCGGTGCTGCCACCTATCTCTCTCTCTCTCTCTCTCTCTCTCCCCCCTTGTATCTATATATACACACAGACGCACACACATTTACATTTAAATACCTTTACCATTTTCATTTCTCTCTCTCTCGGGGACTCTTCAGAAAAATGGAGCGATGTCTCTTTCTCTCCTCCTTCCTCTATGTCTCTCTTCTGCTTCTCTCTCATCTCTCGTCGGCGAGCTTGACGGACGGCCTCGGCCTCGCTAGGTCAAGCTTCCCGTCCGTGCAGGCACAGAGCCTCATCAGGGCCCTCAATCTCTTCCCCGACCACGATGTCAACCTCATCGACAGCGCCGGTGCCGGCGATTCTCTCTCCTCGGCGGCGCCGGATAAGATGCTCGTCGAGAAGCGCTTCATCATGCCCAACCTCGTTGACTCTGGCGTCTCCGTTGAGGACCTCGGCCAGCATGCCGGTTACTACAAGATCGGGCACTCTCATGCCGCGAGGTCTCTGTCCCTTGATTTGTTTCTCGATTA
>CAMOHE010038560.1:0-13642 GCA_946598075.1 Artocarpus hirsutus | reverse complement strand
CCAAGTGGCATTTCCTTGTAATGCAAGATACTTATTATGGCACTCTTCTAATGTTCAAGGGATAAGGCTTCTTTGACTGAGGAAGGTTCTGTAGTTAAGGTAAAAGTCTAAGGCTTAAAAATACCTCATTTAGCATGTGTCTCCATAGAACAAACATTAGTGCTAGATTTTGCTCTTCTTAAAGGTTTATTGTGCACTAGAACAGGAACAAATGGTCTAGAGGTTTCTATAGCACGTTGATCAGCGGTATTGTCAAAAGACTTGGTAGAACTAGAAGGAAGTGGAGTTGATGAAGAGGATTGAATTAAGGGAATTGAAGGAATAGGAGACAATACTGTAGAGGGAATAGATGAAGATGAGGAAGTTGAAGCCTTAGAGAAAGGAAGGCCAGTTTCATCAAAGTGTACATCACAATACACAAAAATTTTCCCAGTATGATCAAGACACTTGAAATCTTTTTGATGAAGACTGTAACCAATTAAAGTACACTCAGAAGAACGGAAGGCCATTTTGTGTTTGTTATAAGGTTGAAGAAAACGAAAACACTTATAGCCAAAGACCTTAAAAGATGAGTAATATGGTTTAACAAACAAAAGAGCTTCTAGAGGAGTCTTGAAACTAAGAATAGAATTCGGAAGTCTATTGTAAAGATACACTACTGTCCTGTAAGCCTCATCCTAGTACTTCAAGGGCATTGATGCCTTGGCTAGTAAGTTAAGTTCATTCTCGACAATATGACGGTGTTTGCATTCAGCAATACCATTTTGTTCATGAACATAGGCACAAGAGAGGTGATGGATGATGCCATGTGAGAATAGTAATTGAGTAAAAGCTCGATACTCACTTCCCCAGTTAGATTGTATAGCTTTGCTTTTAGAGTTCAGTTGTAACTCAACTTGATCCTTAAAGTTCTCAAAAGTTTGAAAAGCATCAGACTTATTTATGAGTAGGTAAATCTAAGTGAACCTTGTGAAAGCATCAATGAAGTTGATGTAGTATCTGTAGCCACTCGAGGACAAAACAGGAGCTGGACCCCAAAGATCTATATGAACTACTTCTAAAGGAGCATGATATGCTGTTTGTGAAGTGAGAAAAGGAGTTTTATGAATTTTCCCTTGACGAAAAGCATCACATAAAGCAAAAGTATTTTTATTGACATGAGAGATATTACAAGTAGAAAGAATAGTTTTTACAATGCGTTCAAAAGGATGGCCTAGTCTATTATGCCACAACTCAAAAGTTGAATAAGTAACAAGAGGTGCATTGTGTATAGATGTACAGACAACAAAATTAGAAATAGGAAAAATAGATCTAGATCCAATAGAGGAAATTGAAGGCTGATGAAGAGAGCACTTGTAATGAGGAGATTATATCTATGTGTGATCAAAGACATAAAGACCATTTCTAAGTTTGCCCTTCAGTAGCATAGTTTTGGTGGCCTAATCCTTGACAAAACAGTGATGACAATGAAATTCAAACTCAAGGATATAGAATTCATTAGACAATATTGATGAATTTATCTTTAGGTTAAGCTTATAATCACAGTACTAGAATGCTATTAATTATCTTTCATGACTAATTATAATAGAAACAATAAAGGATGTTTCATATAGCTCCTCAAAATTAGTTCAAATTAAGCACAAGATTATGGAATTCATTAGACAATACAATATAGATTAGTATTAGTCTATAACATTTTGGCTAATGACTATACCCTATACACGAGTAAATGTTAACTAATGACCCGACTTAAGCAACCACAATCACACACACATATATAAGACTTGTTTTCAATGGTTACGTTTTCAATGGTTATTTTTTCAATAAACATATGTTTTAAGAACAATTAATAATCTGACATAATAAGAAGTCAACCACATTAAATATTATAAATTTTTTGATCAACTGCCTATCTAATTACAACCATAAGATTGATATGAAATGGCTAGTAATAACAATACTACTTGAAAACACAATTGAAACCACACGAATATATATATATATATATATATAGATATTTACCTTTTTATACTTTCGATTTTAAGTTAATTTAAAAACTATACATTCGGTTTTTTATCTCATCGAATATATACGTTTAGATTATATTTAATACACAAATATATACTTTATTTCAGTTACTAGTTAATTTTGACTTTTAAAATGGCTAAATTATCCTTAAGTAAAAGCGAAAAAAATTCAAACTTTCAAAAAATAAGAAAAAAATAAAAACAAAAACACACAAAACATTAATTTTTAAGGTATTTTATATATTTTTAAAGTCAAAATCTTAGTATAAAGTGTTTTTAAATTTTTAAAGTTTTCTTACCTTTTAATTTGAGAGTATTTTGAACAATTTTTAAGTGAAAATTAAAAATTACTTTAAAAAAGGTATAAATTTGAGTATTAAATATAATCTAAATGTATATATTCAATAAGATCAAAGACTAAATATATAATGTGTGAATAAACTTAACTTAGTCTCACTTTTTTATTCAAAAGTGAGACTAATTTAGATAGCCCCATCAAGCTGACAATTTAATCATAGAAGTTGTTACATTCAAAGGAAAAACTTTCATGTATTATATATATAAGTACCATCAAACGTACGTAATTATCATTACAAAAATCAAAACCCAATTAACGGTATTGCAATTGGCATGTAACCTACAATACAAAAAAAGTGCAGTTTTATATTGCCTTGTCCAACATGACTTCAAACATAACCGAATGGCCAAAACAAATTGGGTGTGGATTTTTGCGTACTTTCAGTTTCAGTCCCTGCCTCATTTTCTCTTGTTTTAAAGACACAATTGACAACTAAACTCATCCACAAAACAAAGAAAACATGAAAGGAAAAAAGAAAATTTATATGTATAGCATTAGATCAGCAATTAAGAAGAATGACATAAAACAAACAAAACAAGCTGCAGAAAGATTTTCCACTAGGAAAAGAGACTTTTACAAGTACACTGTATTTCTAGGCTGATGACTGAACTATGTCTTATGAAAAAAAAAACTCTTTAAAAATATACCACAAATCACTTGTTTGTTTTATAATTTTACTCTTGTATTGATTCTTATAAATGACATATAATATAAAAGTTTTTTTTTATAAGTGGTAAAAGTTAATCTATTACTTAATAAGTAGGATTGTTTGTAAATATCTCTTATAAAAAGGAGGAGAAAAGAGTCCACAAAAAGTTGGTGGGCCCACTTTAACAAGCCTCAGGTGTAGGATTTGTAATTTTGAACCTTTCAAGCCCAACCTTGTGGCCGAGGGCCTTTACATCCCGTTGCACTTGCGCTTGAAATTTAAAAAAAAAATTAAAGTTTTATGACTTTTTAAATTTTAAAAATATTTTAAATCTTTATCAAGAAGAAACATATATTTCATAAACAAATTATATTAAATTAAGAGTATTTTTATCTTATCTCTATGTTTTTAAGTCAAAAAGTCTGCAAAGAATAAAATTAAAACAAGTTTTTTAAATTTAAAGGATACTTTTACAGTTTCTAAAAATAGAAAGATAAATTAAAAAATAATAAAAATCAGGAGTTATAGTTATAAAATTAACTCTCTAATTTATTAGGTAAGTTTTTATTTTGTGAGTTTGGGCTAGTGTTAAAATTGCGACGCATGAAGAGTCTACAAATAAGTCTTTGTGTAGGATCTTATGTGGTTAGAGAAGACGAAGAAAAGTGTGCCTCTTTTTTGAGAAAGAGAGAGAAAAAGTGAGAGGAGAGATAGGCAAAAGGTATAAGAGACTTTTAAGTAGAGAGATATTGAGAAGGAAAATTAAGCTTATAATCTTGAAGTTGTTAGTAAATTTCTTTTCCCTATCCTATGGATGCAGGTATTTTTATCAAACCACATAAATCTCTGTCTTTTCTGTTTCTGTTGATTTCTGTTTCAGTTTATTTTTCTGATGCGTGGCTATAGAGGTATTTTTAACCAAGAAGTTCCAAGAAAAGCTTTTCCAAGGATCAAATTCAGCCATATGTAGTCCTGTCATATGTAAATGTGTTGATCAATAATCGCTGGCTCCCTAAAACAACCAAAACCGAAGAAAGCATATATTTAGTTCAATGAACGAAAATTGTTGCACAGATCCTCTTCTCCGTTGATTAGCAACGACAATGTTCAGAGAGAAAGAGCGCGATAATGTTAGAGAGATGGTGGTTTGTTTGGGGAGGGAGAAGCGAAATAGAAAAAGGAAAACAAAAAAATATATTTATTTGATTTAAACTTTTATGCTATTTACTAAACATTTTCTTAATATAGTTTCTGTTAATATTAATTTGTAAAAAACTATATATGTTATTTCCCTATTTCTCCTAAGCTATCAAAGATCCTAAATGCAGGGGGGCATTAACCTTAAAAAGAAAAGGAAAAAATGAATTGATGAAATGATCTAATTTTATTTTTTATAAAATTTTAAAGGGGCTAAGTAAATGAAAAACTACCAAATTTTTGGATTTGAAAAGGTCCTTTTGGTTAATCTCATATTTACTGACTAAGTAACTTATAAAGAATCCTATATTTACCGACCAAATTAATTAGTAAATGTAAATCTATCATCTAGCTTGTAGATATAACATTTATTGAGTAAAATTCTAGCCCCAGATTTAAAAACCCCCTACCCTAGTCATCGTAAAACCTTTTTTTTTTTTTTTTGGCTTTTCCCTCCCAAGTACCACCATCCCAACATTTTTCTCCCAATCATTAGCACCATTCTAGCCATCATATAACTTTTTGATGCAACCAGAACTCATCGCATGTCCATCGCATGTCAACGTCCGCTTCTTCGAAAGCGCAGACAAGTAGGAGAAGGGAAAGGAAGAAAAAGGGAGAGAGAAGGAATGAATGAGGTAGTGATGCAAGAACGGGCCGGCCCAGCCTATTTTCCTTAGGCCCACGCGGGCCAGGGTCCGGGCCGACTCGGCCCACCAATTTTGTGGGCCGGCCATTAAAATATCCTTGGTCCGGCCCAACCCACGGACCAATTTTACATGGGCCATGCCGGGCCGTGCCGTGGGCCGTGTCGGGCAGTGTCGTGGGCCTCAAATGGGCCGGCCCATCTTGACCCATCATGGGTTTAAATGAGCCAGTCTATCTAAGCATGTAATTTTTAATTTTTTAATTTTATTTTTTATTTTTGAATTTTTAAACAAGTTAACAAATATAAAAGTTTAAATAGTCTAAGGAAATATAGAAAGGAATTTTTTATTTACAATTGTCTCATTAAAAACCTTTCCAAGGAAAACTCAGTGGGAGAAAACCTTGGTAAGGAAAAAAGAGTACAATCGGGATAATTATATATAAGATGTTTACAAAATTACTAAAAACAAAAAAAAAGACATAAAAAATATTGTTCATTGTGGGCCAGGATGGGCCGGCCCATTATGGGCCTACATGGTACGACCCGACCCAGCCCATGATTTTCCATGGGCCGTGCCGGGTTGGCCCATGGGTAGACATAAATTGGCCCGGCCCGGCCCAACCCACCAATATTTATGGGCCGAGAACAATGTCAGGGCGTGCCGGCCCAGCCTGTCACTGTAGCAGGATGGGCTTGGGCTGGCCCATGGGTCCTGGCCCATTGTTGCATCTCTAGAATGAGGTAGTCTCTAGAAAGTTATGCAAAAATTCTAACGATCTTCTTTACCATAAAAAAATTGACCATTTTCTTAATTAGGTTCGTAAATTGTTATTATAGATGCCCTCAAAACATGTAATATTTTGTAAAATATTTAAAAATAAATAAAGTGAATTTTTCATTATACTCATGTGCATGTATTTTTAAATATTTTATAAATATCACTAAAATTCTATAATTATCTATGTAATCTTAAATATTATATATAAGTGCTACATATAAGAGGATAATATTTAAGGATGATAATTAAAATAGTCGGTAACATATAATTAATTATTATGATTGATTATTCAATTAAAGTATAGAATCTTTAATTTAGTGTTGCTAGTGTAGGTCATTTTGATTAAGAATAGAACGGACTTATTCGAACTGTTAATATAGTGAGTCAGTAAATGAGTGCACTGTACATAATGACATTATGTAGGATCTGCACATGGTGTGACGTGAACAACTTATAATTTTCATTAAATATAGCAAGTTCTAATCACATCAACTAATAGCCATATATAAGATGATCTTCATTATAAGTTATTAACGTACTCTTATTTATGAAAATATGTCTTTTGATTTACTCGATATGGATTCAAGTATCTAATCTTATCCTTTATATTTTGGAGCAGGTACAATGAATTAGTAGCAGGGAATGTTAATAGTATAAGATGGAATATATTTCTTCTCTAACGAGAAACAGATAAATAATTCTCTTGAGTATTAATTCGGGTCTCGAATAATATGAGCACCATGATTTGTTATTAAGTTCATATATTTATTAATCATTAGAGAATTAATACCACTCAAAGATAAAGTAGTAATTACAGAGGTTAATATATTTTACCTAGGTCTAATTATAAATTATTTATAAAAGATCAATTTACATGTAATGAATACATTAAGTGGACAACTCTAATAAAAGAGTAATATATTGGTTTTATTGTATCTATAGTTTTTGAGAGTGGAATTTCAAGTATTTAGTAGAGTTACATTGAAATTAATAAAAGAATAATTATATTTATTAAAGAGTTTAATTAATATATTGGTTTTATTAGAGTTTGAAATTATATGTCCAATAGTCCCCCTGCCATTCTTATAAATATTATTTAGATAAGTAAAATTATTTGTTTAATTAATTAATTTAGAACTATAGAATTCTAAATTAAATACCACTCAAAATAAATTAATTATAAATTAAGTTATAATTATTAAATAATAAGAATATTTAATAATAATTAAGACACATAGTCGGTCACACCCACTATGTGTGGTGCACACAGTAATGTGAGAAAGTCCCTATGCAGTTCAAAGTTATTTCACCAAGTTTCCATATCTAGAATTTCTATTTTTGGATAAATGTAATTTAATTAAAATTTAGAATGTTAAGTTTGGAAACAAATAAGATTGGGCAACAAGTAGATTTTTTCTTTTCTTGCTCTCTGAATTAGCGCCACCTACAGATAGAATATATGTATGGGAGGTGCCACATACAAAAACGGAAAGAGAGGATATTTCTTTTATTTTAATCAAATATTTGATATTACAATCAAAATAAAGGAAGCTTTCAAAATTAATTAGTTCTTCAACTTTCTTTTAATAGAGGCCTCCTTTATTGATTTTGTACATAATTAAGAGTCTTGGTTAGACTCTTAAAATTTTACTAGAGAGTTTAGGCATGTAGAGAGCGAAAGAGAGAAGAAGAGTTCTTCATTTTCAGTCTTGCTTTGCTCATGCGTTGAGATTAGTGGGAGATAAAAGTACAAAGAGTGATCCTTAAAAACCCTTGATTCTTGTAATGTCCACTCATTTGTCCATACGGTATCAAGGACTAAGCGAGAAAGACGGTGGTCTTATATAGAGAATGGTGATCTCCGGCGTCCTAATCATTTCAACCAATAAGTACAAATTATAAATATATTTATTTAACATTAAATTAATATGATCTATAACATGTTTACAAAAGTTTTGAAAAATTTTTTGTTGCATATATTCTACACCGTAACCACATTTTTGTTGTTTTCATCAAAATTCTTTTTGAAAACTAATAACTAGCCAATTATTTACTACAATCTTTCGGGGGAAAAAATACTGGTCAGAGTAATTTTTTATCCTATTATATTGCGTTCGTTTATTTAATATTTTTTATAAGATTTTTGTCATGTCCAAATCTAATGTTGCAAAATGCTAGTCCTATCGGCACAAACCCTATTTATAATTTTTGTGAAAGACTATTAACTACAAATAGTAGACATTGTACTTCTATCCAAAGGATACAACTTATTCAATAATTTTTTTATTTGTAATTTGAGACGTCAAAACCTAAGAGCAAGTAAACAATCAGCCAAGCCTTGTACAAGACTTGATCAGCATATTTGTACTACTTCCATTATTATGTTGTTGTACCTTATAACAAACAAGGAGCACAAGCTGGAAATGATATATATGATTATTAATATATTACCATCCCGAATTTTTGCGCATTATTTCTTTTCAATTGTTTGGTAGCTGAGATTCCAATCTTCAAAGACGGACAAATCAAATACTTGTTTGCTTTTCACAATCGGCTGTTAGTCATTTATCAGCCAAGAGTAACACGTATCTAGGTTCTATTGACTCAATAGAAAATCCCTCAACAGAAACATAATCGACAAAAGAAATAAAAAAATATTTGTTTTAAACTTTTATGCTATTTATTAATCATTTTCTATAGCTGTTGTTTATATTATTTTCTACAAAATATATGTAAGATCCCTCTTTCTCCTGAGTAATCAAAAATCCTAAACGTAGGGGGCATTAATTATAGTCGTCTTAAAAGCCACATATATGTTAATTCCCTCCTAGCTCCAAATTTGAAAACTACAACCCTAGTCATCTTAAAACCTACCTTTTTTTTCCACTCAACACCACTATCCTGACATTTTTCTCTTCGTCTTTGGCACCATTCTAATCATCATATAACTTTCGACGCAGCCAGAACTCGCGACCTGTCCGTCAAGTGTCAACCTCTGCTTCTTCGGAAGCCCAGATAGAAGGAGAAGGGAAACGAAGAAAGAGGGAGGAGTAGGAATGAGGTAGTCTTTAGGACGTTACTCAAAATTCTGACCATCTTCTTCACCATTTAGAAATTTGACCATTTCTTAATTGGGCACGGTGACTAGCCAACAATTTATTACAATCTTCCCCCCCCCCCCCCCCCCGCCAAAAAAAAAAAAAAAAAAAAACTAATCAGAGCAATATTTATCATATTATATTGTATTTGTTTTTGTTTAATATTTTTTATAAGATTTTTTTCATGACCAAATCTAATGCTGCAGTATATTAGCGTGCCTATCAGTACAAACCCCTATTAATAATTTTGTTGAAGACAATAAACTACAAACAGTTGACATTCTACTTCTATCTATAGGATACAACTTATTCATTATTTTTTTTTTTAATTTGTAATTTGAGACGTCAAAACCTAAGAATAAGTAAGAGAGAGCTAGTAAACAATTGGCCAAGTCTTGTAAGACTTGATCAGCAAATTTGAGTTGCTTCCATCAATATTATATGTTTTTCCTATATAATAAACAAGGCGAAAAATTGTAACTGATATATACGATTATTAGCATTCCGAATTTCCTTACTATTTCTTTTCAATCGTTAAATAACTGAGATTCCAATATTCAAAGACGGACAAATTAAATAAGTCTTTAATTTATTTCATGCTTTGAAAATTCGATTTAATTATTTGAAAGTTATAATGTCAACATGTTACATGCATAACAATGCCAACGTTAACTTTTTCTTTTTCTTTTTTTTTTTTTAGGGTACACTATAACTTTTTCTTAGCCCGCCGATTTGATGCCTATTTTCTTTAAGGAAGCTAATTTATAGGTGTTTGGTAGGGTCGTAAGAATCATTGGTTAAAACTGTTTTTACTGTAGCATGTGAGAGTTTTACACTGTAATAATTTTTTCTTTTTACTATAACATGTAACAGCTTTATACTATTTATAACTAAGATAATAGTTAAAACCACTTTTGTCAAACATGTTTTTAATTGTCCTTTTAAATTTGAACTCATAATCATATTTGTAATTTTTATCGGACAGAAATTAATGACCGCCAGCATGATGATGGCTGAAATTATTTTCTCGAATTGACTAGGTGGATCGTGATAATTTCATGATCTGTTGCTGGTTCTAGTATATCTAGAAGCCTAGACGATGAAATAGAATATATATTTGACATTCTACAAAATTTAAATTGATCATTAAACCCTAAACTATATATGTCATAGTCACTAATGCAGTCTTTTATATGAAACGTGCACGTAAAGAGTACATTAAAGACCGGTCCTTTTTATATGAATGTATAGTTATAAGTTTATAACTCCAGTCTAGGCTTTGCTTAATTATATAATTGAAAAAAATAATTTATATGATACGTTGCATTTTTGCGTTGAACCTTAAGAATTTATTGTATTGGAAAGTAATGTGACGCAATACAACTTTGTGATAGGTCAAAACAGACATATTGATAGAACAATATTAGTTATACAGTTTTTTGGGGAGTTGTAATTCTTCAAATGGATCAATTACATAATTACACTGGTGGGTTTAATTATTTTTTAATTTGTTCTTCTGTTTTTAAAAACTATAAAAGGTATGCTTTGAATTTAAAAAGCTAAAATCAATTTTATCCTCATAAATGGAAAAAAAAAAAGAGAAAAACATTATAACTACCTTTCAACAATTATGAAAATAATTTATAGATATAAAAACATTAAAAAATCTTAAAACAAAACATCTTAGATTATTAGAAAAACGACCTTAAGTTTTAAGATATTTCAAATTTAAAAACATTTTTTAAAAAAATTCAAGTAAGAAAAATATATTTAAAAAACAAATTAGATCTAATTAAGGATATGTTTATCTTATCTCCATATTTTTCTATCCAAAAATTTGTGAGGGATAAAATTAAAACAAACTTTTTAAATTCAAAAAATACCTTTTTAATTTCTAAAAAGAGAAGAGTAAATAAAAAATAATCAAGCACCAAGGGGAAAATTATTCTTCATACCATACAATATTGGAGAACATTGGATGTTGGCACTTATTTCACTATAGGAGGACCAAACATATTGTTTGATCCCCTCAGACACCCACCACATAATGATTTCGTTTCAGTCACGAGATTATAAGTATTAACGTTCTCTTATAAAAATAACTGTTTTGAGTTTTATATAGTTGTATTGTCTATTAATTCATTTCATCATGACACATTGTTAGGGTGCTTAATGATTGGAAGCTTCAAGCGAAAAGCTGTGTCACATTCCAACTGAACAAAATACTATATTCTAGACATAAGTATCCAAGGCAACGAGAAAATGTAGAATGTGGCTTTTTAATTCTACATTTTATGTGAGATATAATTAATAGTGAGATACAAGCTCTAGGAAAAATTGAATTTTATATACATATAGATATAAATGAAGTTAGATTAGAGTGAGTACAATTTGTAAATAGGTAGGTCATTTTTAGATAGAGATAATACATAAACGATTGTGCAAAATAGCTCAAATGTAATTGATCTTGTAAATACCTCGTAATTTTAATATACATCAATTTTTGTATGCAATCAGAGTCTTGTTGTAATGGATAACATATGGAACTGACTATCTTGTGAGAAATCAAAAATTTTGGCAATTTTTTTGTGCAATACCAATTTTCCTTGACGGTTTTAGCAAAAAACCGTTGTGAAAGTAATGTACGGAGACCATAATTCCACGATTGTTTTCTAAAAAACTGTCATGGAATGTGAAATTTTCATGACGGTTTTTAAGAAAACCGTCGTGGACACTTGAATCTTTCACGATGGTTTTTTAAAAAACTGTCGTGAAAGAGCTCCTCCCACACCTTCAAAATTGGTGCCTATTTTGAGGTTCTATGACTGTAAAAATCCGTTGTAAAAACTCGATTTTATATATTTTTTGATCTTTGTGAAATTTTTCCACAAAAGTTTTAAACCATCGTGGAATTCCCAATCTGTAATAATAGAGGTATAGTTTTGTTACTAACCTTCCTTTCAAATTTATATTTTGTTTTGTATTTCATTCTACGGAAGTAAATACTATATATCATAGTAGATTTTGTATAAATATTAATTTGAAGATGACATTTTATAAACAAAATATTATCCACTATATCCTCTAAAGAAGGAGAATTCTTCCACTAACTCATTTCAGTTGATATGTTGTAAGAGATATTGTAATATGTCTCTCAAGTGTGTTAAAGTCAAAAGTCTTACAATAAAATTAAAAGAAAAAACATTTTCTTAGCATTTGGAGTCAGCGTCTAGCACTGCAACATTGGATATTGGAAGCCACGGCGCTGGAATACTGCATATTCGGTGTTAAGGTGGTTGTAGCCACAGCATCCATTTGGTGATGCACAATATTGCGATGCAGTATACTCGGCACTGCAGTGCTGGCCTGAACATGTTGATATTTTGAGTTGTGTGATTTTGAATTATTTCTAATCGCTGTATTGTTTGGTTTTATGCTTTCATGCAAATCTGTATATCTATTTACAAATAGACATGTATGTTGTAATAGTTATATTGTTTCACAAAAAAATACATTTACATGAACTATTGTATCAGTTGAAGCAGTTGCATCGATTCATGAAAAGACACTTTTGTTTTATTAATTTTTTAGAATTTTTAGATTTCATATCTTCTTCTTGAATACTATAATATTGTTAGTTATAGTGTTTTAGGTTTATTATATAGTTAGGGTAATTTGCTGTTATAACTCGTTAGCAAACTTTATAATAGGGTAAATTAAACCTTGAAAAATATTCCTATACACCTCAAAAACCCAATCTTGAAACAAGATTTACTTACTTCCATTTTCAGATTTCTACTCACAAATTCTTCAACACGTATATATAACTTTGCTATGAGGATATATAGCATTGAAAAATAAAAAATAATAAAAAATAAAAAAACAACTTTGACTCTTTAAAATTACGCCAACGCCGGTCTTTGCTATAGGTTCTAGTTAATTGATACAATAAAAAATCTATTGTGGATGTTGACTTTCGGGCGCTTAAAATCTTCCAAATGATCTAATCCTTACAAGCTACTAAGTTAATGAAAATTAAACCGGAATAAATTTAAAAAAAAAAAAGCTAAATAGGAAATGATGACAATCAAATTGAGACTAAGAAGACAAAGGACTTGTTTAGTAGCTTTAACTTATATTTTGAGCAGTTGACGAGATTAAAGAGATAAAGATTACAGTTCTTTGAACAGTGTTTGGAATTATCAAGTTTTTTTAAGGGTTAATGAGACTTAAGTAGTATTTAACTTTACTAACAAAGAAATAGAAGTATTAGATCAGAGAGTATGAAGTTACTTTGATGGGTGTTTGATGCTTCAGTTTTAATTTATCAATTTTAATTGTGGACAATATAGAGCTCTCAACAAGTACATTAAAAAACAAACAAGTGCTATAGTGCAAAGCTCTCATATGCCACAGTTCTTAAACTTAAAACTTCAATACAACTAAAGTGCTAAACGATCTATTAGTATTCAAATAAAAGTTTTAAGGTAATCATATGAACTTTATTGATAAGTTAGCAAAAGGATCTAAACAGTGTAAAAATATATAGAAAAAATTCTATTCACACCCCCCTAAAATTGCTAAAGGCATCTTTAAAATTTAAAACTATAATTTTTTATATTAAAAATTTTTATATTCCTCAAATACCCTTAAGCACTAACAAAAACAAATCCCTACTCTCCATATTTTTGGTAACATAGTTTTTTTTTCTTTTTTTTTTTAAATACCGTTGAGATTTTTTCCTATAACAAAATCCATATTTTGTTTTTCTAATAACTTGCACGTTCATAACTTTTCTTCTTTTTTTTTCTTTTTTTTTTTTTGGGTAGGATACTGAAGAGATATATATATATATATATATATATATATATATATTAAATTTTTTA
>CAMOHE010038559.1:31981-70248 GCA_946598075.1 Artocarpus hirsutus | reverse complement strand
AAATCAGATAAAATTCACTTAAAATGCATTTTGGGACAAGTAAGGCTCAGATGGCATGAGAGCAGCCCCTGCTATAGTGTGGTCAACCGCATATAGTGAATTGCGGTCAACTGCGTGTTCACAGTTGCTCGGTCGACCACGTTACACACATCGCGATCAGTCGTGTTTGTCGCGATCAGTATGCTCTGTTTTGAGCACTAGAGTTTCAATCTAACTTTAACTCATTTCAAACATGTTTTAATGTAATCTAAACACCCCAAATAATTCATAAACACAATATGAGGCTTATGAAACTAATTTCATATTCATTCAACACAATTTCATCATTTTTCATGCAACTGTACACATTATTCTAAAAATAAACAAAATAATGTAAAAACTATTTAACCTTGTTCTTTGTTCGAATTAAAGCATAAATTCATAATGAAATAGGTTCTATAAACTTGAATTGTATGTTGTTTATGGTTATGTTAACTTGGATCATAGTATGCATGCATAATTCTCACTCAAACAAGCCCATAAACAAAGCTACTCTAGCTGAAACTTGCTATTAGACTTTAAGCATAATTTTGATCATAAATCCGAGTTTGAAGAGTGTGATGACCTGCCTTTTCGGGTAGTCACTTAATTTTCTTAAATATCGTTCTTAAACATTTATTTTGCTTATTTAGTAAGAAAAATACTGAATTAAATTATTTTTTTTTCTCTTATCTGTTTAACATCCTTGAAAAACATACTTTAAAACTATTATGACCTCTGTCACCATTCAAGTTGAGACCTCGCTCAACACTTGCCTTTAAAACCATTTCAAATAGTTTCTTAAAACTTAATAAGAAACATTACTAAAACATAGCTTAAAACTTAACTTTATAATTATATAAAGCATTTCGTAAAATATATCTTAAAACTTTGAAAACATTTCTTAAAACTATGATTTTCTTAAAACGTTGAAAACACTATAGCAAAGAGTGGATAGCCTTTTCTTTGTGTAGCTAAAGCAAACTATAGTGGTATCCATACCTAAATCTTTGCATCTGCCCTCCGCAACACCAAGCTCTTCAAACAAGTCCTACTGGTCATTCTTAGGGCTACCTATAGCATAAAGAAACTTTTGATGAGCTTTCGCTCAACGAGTTCAAACATAAACTCACAAATCATTTAAACGTGCTCTAAAAACCTTTCTCATAAAAACCTTTCTCTTAAAACATTTTTCATAAACATTTTTGAAAACTTTTTTCATAAATATTTTTCATAAAACATTTCTGAAATATTTTGCATAAATGTTTTTTGTAAAACATTTCTTGAACATTTTTCTTAAAACGTCATTTATAAACCTTTTCTTGTAAGCATAAAAATGTTTTTCATAAACACTTAACCTAAAACATTTCTCAAAATGTTTTTCATAAGCATTTAACGTAAATACTTTATAATAAGGAATATAAGTAAATTCATAATGCATGATTCCAATTATGCTCCAATATAAACTTTAATTATGAGCATTTTATGAACATTCTATAAACTTAAACATTCATTTATTTCTTAACCTTTATCCTTGTTCCTTAACTTTCTTTATCTTATAACCTTTAGTGTTCGTACCAACATCTTTAATCATGAGATCATAAACATAATGGTTCCCTTGTAGAAGACTTGAGACCATCAAACACTAGGAATTCATAAGTACCAAATCTTGAACCAAACCCTTTGAACTTGCTTTAAACATGATTTGAGCTTGGAATTCATCAAAATTTTTCTGAAAGAATTGCTTTGGGGTGGTGGTTTTGAAGGAAGAAAATGGAGCTTTTTTTTTTGTTTCTTTTCTTTCTTTCTTTCTTTCTTTCTTTCTTTTCCTTTCTTTCTTTCTTTCCTTCCTTCGTTCCTTTGCACGTTTTGCTCCTTCTTTTTTTTTTTTTTCCACCGTGGAGACCAAATTGTGGACTCTTATGTTATGAAATCATTCAACTTTCTTTTTCTTTTTCTTTTCTTTTCTTTTCTTTTCTTTTCTTTTCTTTTTTTTTTTAATAAAAAGGTGATGAGTCACCTTGGTAATCAATTTGGTTTCTTTGGGTGGCCAAATGTGATTGGGCCACATTAGTGGATGTGGTGGCCCAATCAAAACTTTCAAGGTGTCCCATTAAATTTTTTACGCAGTCTAAGTTTATATTGACAGTATTTTTCCTATACTATCGGTATTCTTTTCCATATAATTCATAAGGTCCCATAACCTCCAATACTTATCCACGTCCATTACATAATGTAATTTCAATATTATCTAACTTTATACAATCTGAATTTATACTGACAGTATTTTTCTTATACTGCTGAGATGTTCTTCATACTGTTACAAAATCCCTTATTTATCCATATTCTTTAAACAGTATTATTCCTACACTGGTTTAACTTAAACCGCTCAATTTCTATATTGCTTAACCTTAAACAGTCTAATTCTTACACTGCATTACTTTTGCAGTGTAATTTTTATATTATATAACTTTATTAGTGTACTTCCTTACACTGCATTTTTCTAATACTGTATAATTTCTTGTATTATTATACAATATTTTTTCTTAAACTGTATTTTTGTTTTATATAATCCTTAACTTATTGTAAGTTTTTAATGTATTAAAAATGCTCGGGTGTTACAAAAAGCATCAAATTGTAAGTTTAAGTCGTTAAAATCAACTCTAACCTTGGCTTGATCAGTTGGTTTGACTTAGCAGCTCTAAATCGTTCATCCTTAGCCTCTGTTATGGCTGAAGTTTGTGTATGTTACTTTGTGTTTGAAGGCAATATGTGGTTGTCTATGTGAAGGGAAAGCAGACGTGCATGAGGGAAAGAAAGGGAGTAACAGTGTCAGAGTGTTTTTCTGATTGTATTGAGTGAGGAGGGGAATGAGCGATGAAGCTTGAGAGATACGTGGATGAGAAAGAGGGAGTGCAGTTGAAGCTTTTCTCTACACTATGATCCAAAGATCAAAACGGTTTCAAGGAGAAACTGCGTTCAGCTCACAGTTTTAACAAATAGGTTTCAAGGCTATCTGTGAGTAGGGCTTCATGTGAGAGGGTCTGTAGGCTGATTTTTGAGTTTCCAAGGTCATGAGCTTTGAAGTGAGCTTTGAATTTAAAATTCAAAGCTACACCTCACATGTTCTTTATCTGATGGGGGAAATGGAATGTATTGAGTAGGGTATAGGGACCTGTTAGTTTTGGAAAATGTTTTGTTCCATTTTTTTAGAAAATAAAATAAATTACCAAAATTGTTAAAATAAAGTTAACAATGATGGAAATTAAAATAAATTAACAAAATAATTAAGATGAAATTAAATGAGAAAATGATACCAAATTGGTTAAATTAAGCTTAATTTATAATTGGGCACACCAAGTCACCAATTTGCATACAAATCATGTTTAATAAATTTTTTGGACATTACAATATCTCTTACGCGTATTTGGAATCCCATAGATTTTGATAAGATAGAGTACTTATCATTATTTTAGAGAATTTCAATTCGAATAATAGACATGATTTCATGATTTTCTTTTTTTAAGTATTATTTAATAAACGTGTTTTTGGTTTATCATCAAGACTAAAAAGGTCGAGATCCACTTAGACCTTTTCAGGCCCAGAGACCAACTTAGGCCTTTTCAGTGACCTAGCAACAGGAGACATAACCTATACGTTAAAAAATCAAATCTCCTGTGGATGAGAAAGAACCATTCAGCAATTGTCCATTGTGGCTTTGTTACCATCACTAGTGGTTGACACTTATTAATTTACTTATTATTCTGTATATATTTTATTTGTCAATTACAAGATTACTTCATTGACTTAATTTTGTAATTCAGCATTCGTCAATTACTTGCTAGACAACTTCATTGAGTTAGTTCTTTTTTTTTTTTTAAATAGTATTAAATAATGCTTAATAGTTTTTTAATAATAATCGTTAAAGGTTTTCAAATGCAATAGTAATTGCTTAATAAATTAGCAGAAATGAAAAGTGCTGCTTAATAGTTGATATCATAAAATTGGAAAAAAGAATCATAGGTCATGAAAAAAAATATGCAAATCCAATTTCTAGCGAGGCTGAAGTCATTAATCCGAGTACAAGGGATCCTGTTTACTAACTCCAACTATAACACAAGAGGTTTCCAACAAACCTTTCTGGTTTTCTCCTATTGAGTTCATGGAGTTTTACTTTTCTCTTCCTTCTGACCTTCTGTCTGTCATTTTTCCACTTGGATTTTCAATTTAATTTGTTATTATTAATATTTGGAAAAATACTAAAAATTTCATGCATTCTTAAAACGCTAAAAGTATCATTTCTATTTTGTTTGAAGGTTTAATTTTATTTCCTTTAACCTATTTTTGGTCAGCATTTTATTGTGAAAAGACTAAACTAACCTTCTTGGAAGAGAAATCCATGGTTGCGTAAATTGCGACGGCCGGTTTGTACGCGCTGTGGAAATTACCTTGTTCTCTTTGTCTTTTTCATTTTCATCATTTCGGATAGAACCTTCGTTGCGGCTGACTTTTTGTGGCCGTGGGAAAATTGGTTCATTGGTGGACAGTTTAGAGGCACGTGACGCGCTTGGAATTTGGTTCAACCTTTCGAAGCTTCTGGGGGCTTCAACTCTAACTTTCCTCTGTTTTCTTTTTTTCCTTTATTATAATTTGGTTTCCTTTTTTTTTTTTTTTTTTTTTTTTTTCATCGAAGAGCTTGCCCCGTTCTTGTTGATTATTGCTTTGACGTCATCCTATGGGCGCTTATTAAATGCAGTTATCATCGTCAATGACGCTAGGCTAAACTCAAGCCCATGATGAATTTTATATTTAATCAACTTCTTCCATCATTGAATGTTAGGAAACTTGATGGAATGATATGATAATTTCCTTCAAAAATAATAATAATTATTATTATCATGTTATGAGGAAGGACAAAAAAATTCTCTTTTTCGTTAGGGCCATTAGTTTGATCCAATAACTACTAACAAGTCTTCCTATACAAACAAAGTTGAAGACTACTATATTAGATTATACTTGTTTTTTAAAATTTCATAATTATAATATAACCCAAAATTTTATAAATAATTATTTTTTTCAATTAAATCTCAACTATAAATCAATTAACTTTAGATCTTGACGTTTAACTCAAACTAACCCTAACAATAGATCAGGTTTATCAGTTTTCAGCCCCAAATTTTTCAGAGCAGCCTTAGCCTCCCACCCTTATCGATCTCCTTTGCCCTTATCGTTTGCCCAGCCTCCCACCGAAGATCCATAGCACCCCACCCTCGTCTACACCTCAGACCTCTGTGTGGTCTCAAAGCCCTCGTTCTTCACAACATTTGCTTTCGTCCTCACCTCCACACCCTTAACGACGTTAGAGGTAGTACACTCTGTCCACAGCTGCCCGATTAGGGTTTGAGACCACTGTCCATTGGATTAGATTGTGTTTTTTTTTTTTTTTGGTTTGGTTTAAGTTGGGAATTTGAAAATTTTTCGTTTGGTGACGAAATCAAAGAGAAGCTCACATGAGGATTCTATTGATTTCATTTTTGTGGTTGTTTATGGAAATAAAGTGACTAAAAATTGTTTGTTTGTGATGACGTTAAAGAGAAACTCACATATTTTGTTGTGGAAACTCTTCCGTACCAGACTAGTTCTATATCCACCATGCCCATTCATGTTGCTCACTTCCCCCCTAGGTCGATTTTCATAGCTCCTACACCACTCCTCTCGATGCCATGGAAATTGCAGTGGTGGGTCACAGCTACCACTTGTATCGAATGCGATCTCACAGACGATGGTTCTTGCAGCCACTTGCAAACATTGAGACCACCCTCGCTCTTTTCAATGGTGCTCCTCTCGACGACTCTCCTCCCAATGGTGTTCTTCCTAGCATATGGGTTTTTGGAACCCAAGCTTCTTATTTTGTGTCATGGTAGTTAATTGTATATGGTTAATTATGTTTTAGAAATTAATTGTGTTTACGAAGTTAGTTTGTGTTTGGGGTAAAGTTAATTTGTAAAATTTATGTATAATTTGATTTTTCTTTTTTTAAAACCAACTTGTGTATTTATGTAAAATCAATTTTGTAACCAAAGTCAAAATCATTGTAAGAGATATTATTATCAAATTGATTGATTTAAAAAATAATCTTAAAATCATTATTTTTAATGAAAAAACTACGTGATAGTTTTCAAAAAAAAAAAAAAAAAAAGCTACGAGATTTACTTGTATAAAAGATTTATAAAATATAGGACATTTTCATCAACATTTTCGGTATAGGGTGAGAAATTGAATTTAAATGAAATAGATTGGTTGTTTTTATAATTGTTTTTATTGTACTTAGGTTAGAACAAAGACTACAAGACTTTTGGTTTTTTTTTTTTACTAATGATCTAAATTAATGAATCACATCTAACCCTTGGATTGTTCTTGACTGGTGGAGAAAAATACAATTCTCCACAGTAGACCTTCAGATATTATTATTATTATTATTATTATTATTATTATTATTATGAACTTGAGTTAGAAATTTTGGGATTTGCAATCTACACTTTATAAAGTTAGAGGTGAAATTATCACTAGACTATGTGAAGTAGGATTAGGATAGAATTCAAAATGGATATTGAAAAGAACGTAATTAAAAGAGAGAGAACCATAATAAATAGTATTAGAATCACAGAAAGAGAAATTAGAGAAGAACTGAAAGCTTAATATCATTTAACTTTGGGTTTTTATCATTGTTCTTCATGAACTTGTCATATATTAACAATTTATCTCCTAAATTTTAATTTGACAAGTTGTACCTTGAACTTACAAATTTGTTAAAAAAAATAATCACCTCTCCCCCATTGAAAGCGACGTTAGTTTTTTAATTGAAATTGACATTGGATTTTCATATTGGAACTTTATATTGTAGCTTACTTTTGCTTTATACTACAGCATGTGAGAGCGTTACACAATTAATTAAGAGCGTTACACAATTAATTAAGTTTGAACAATTGGCTTTGAACCAAGTTTCTCAAACACAATTAATTAAATAAGATGTTTGGTAGTATTGGTTTGAACCAATTGGTACAAAACACAGCTCATATTTGTTTTACATTATAGCTCACTTTAGCTTTACACTGCTTGAGTTCAAACCAATACTCCAAACACTCATAAATATAGTAATCACAATATATAGAGATTAAAAGACAAAAAATAATCATTTGGGCCATTAATCAACTACTCATGTAGTTACATGTCAAATTCAATCAAAAAACTAATCACTATCAATGGGGGTAATTTGGTACAAATTCGTAAGTTCAAGGTGCAACTTGTCAAAATTAAGAGTTCAAGAGACAAATTACTAATATACGACAAGTTGAGAGAGTAATAGTGTAAAAAAAACTCCTTTAACTTTTAAATCTATCACATTTCATGCTCATGCTTTTGTAGATGATGGGTTGTGGTCTTGCATTACTCTTAGCTAGAAAGGAACTAAGTACAATGAAGGGGATGATGGAGAAAGCATAGGCGTGTGTAGGAGTTGTCGGAAGTGGAATGCACCCATATTGGTTTTTTTTTCTTTTTAAAAATAGTCACCCAATCACTTAAATAATGATCTAGATCAGTTTAAAGGAGATTCTCAATGATTTTAGACATGGAAAGTTGAAAAAAAAAAGATTCAAAATGGATTTGGAATCAAAAGAATGCTCTCTACAAATGCTTGGATGAGAGGTCAATGATGGACCAAATGACTAGTCATTTGGCCATTTTTTTGGTCTTTAGTTCCTCAAAACGACATGTCATTTTGAGGTATCAATTCCCAAATGATTCTTTTTTTTTTTTTTACAAAAAATCCAAAAGTAAGGAAATAATTTCTAAAATTACACAAAATGATTTCTAAAGTCAAATAAATTCTAAAACTTAAAATAAATCTCCCAAAAATTCAAAAGATAAAAATATCACATCCAAACCAATAAAAATCCAAGTAATTCATTAAAATAGACAATTTTCAAACAAAAATACCAGAATTGTACATTAGGCACTTTTTTTCATTGGAATTTCTCTAGCTTATCCACTAAAAATGTCATTAGTTCATAATAAATTTCATAATCATTAATATCATATTAGAAATATCACATAAAATGTGCTTTTAAGTCCTAATTTCATTCATATTATCGCATAAAATTGTTAAACCTTACATATCATCCGTTAAAGAAAATGACAGGCATTACAGATGTAAAGGATAACAATTAGAAATCTATTTGAGAGATGGAGAAATGTATATGAGAGACTAACAAGTTGCATATATGGTGGCTGTTTACTATTTATAACTAGCAATGCGGATAATTAGTGATGTTTTGGATAATTAGTTATGTTAATAAAAAAAAAATAGATTTGGTCGATGTATTTTTTTAATATTATTTCTGTTGAAAAAATAGTACGTGGTGGAATTTTAAAAATTTTATATCAGAGAATTTTCTAAAACACAAGTTTGACATACTATATGCATAAATTAACCAGATCTTATTAACCTCTATATGCTGAAAAGCACCTACAATCAGTGAAGAGAAGTAACGTTCTAAAAGGACCTCAACCAGTTGGCCTTCTTTGCTATTCTCTATTTACGATTGGAGTGATTATGGGCTCACACGTACAGCTCTTCTACCAGGCGACTCTCCTTCCAACCAATTGAGAGAACCCAAAGCTAATGTTCGTGATTTGTGAATAAGAGCTCTCAAGGAGTTTTAGAATCTCACAAGTAGTATATCACTCTTAATCTCTCAATTGATCTAAATAATAATGAGATTCACTCCCTTTTATAGAGGTTGGCCCTAGGAGTCAGTCCTTATCAAATAATGCCTCAAAATTCAAATCAAAATCAAATTCGGATCAATATTTAATGAAATCTGCGTAAAAACGCGTGATCTTTTTATCGCGTGGTTGGCATGCCGAACTTGCCCCATCGACAGGCCAAACTTGAGGATCGGCATGCCGAGGTGTCGATAAAAATCTCAGTGAATATTTTATTTTCCACCTGAGATTCTGTAGGATAAAGTCTCAATTTTAATTCAAATAACCCAATAGAAAAGTTATCTAATTAAAACAACTTTATCTAGATAATCTCTAGGAAAATAAATGAATTCCTGATAATTCAACAAGTTTATGTTGAATTAATTCAAAATTAATCCAACCGATAAATAGATATGAATTATCTGATCTTGATAATTCAACAAGTTTATCTTGAATCAATTTTGTCACAATATTAATTCAACCGACAAACAGACATGAATTATTTGATTCTTCCAAATTTTAGCCAATCTAATAAACCTGACATAAGTCACCAATTATTGAAAAAACACGCCGTATCGTTACAGGATTTTGTGAGCTAGCAAAGGGGACCTGATGGACTTATATAATTCAAGCTCCCGATAATTATGAAACTCAATATCCAAGATATACATTTTATAATCATCAACTCTAATGCTACTCCACTAAAAGCATGGAGCTGCACTCTCAAACTATATAAAATTACAAAGCCTGTATAGCTAAGTTTCCAAGACATATCATAGTGTATCATATCCCCATAGGATTATCCATAATTAGCTTAAGGACAAGTTCTGTCTTACCTTCTCGATTATTTTTATCTTATGTTCCATTATCCCACCATCAGAAAACTTACCATCCAAAGATGGTATACCATTCAGTTACACCTATGTATCCAAATGGTTAAACGTTTCAGTTTTCTAATTACAAGATAACGCATATAAGAGGATATCACTACTCCTAAAGAGGAGCTATGGATTCCATATCTATGAATAACAGGTCTACGCTATCAAGAGTCATGCATCCAACACACCGGCATGCATATCACTATTAAAATATGGGTGTCACCCTTTGGTACATCAAAAGACACAAGTCAAGACAATGGGCCCACTATTCATCTCAGGATTAAGATACATTACAAATGATTGTCTAAAGTGCATCGATTTGTCGAGACAGAATTATTAATCCAAATCAATTCACTTTATGTCTCGATCCAATACATCGTCACCTATGGCAATGTGCCAATGTTTCTATTCATGGAGTCCACCTTCGATGGCCAAGACAGACTATCTCCCGATAGAGATATAGACAACATAACAATCTTTACATGAATAAAGCGCCCAACTTTATTCCCTCGATTGTGAATCTTATGATTTAGACCATCACCTTAAGAATCATGTCTTCTACAAAATCTGTCCATTATATGTCTAATTCTTAAAGGTTTAAACCAACACTTTCATACTTTTACTTTCTTAACATACATTCAACAAATATGAACGTAAAGAGGACAAGATTTGGTATATAAATAACAAATAAATTCTTTACTGATAAAAATGTCTCCAAAAATATATTACATTTTTACTTCTTGGGGCATACATGTCTAACAATATCCCACTTGCACTAAGTGAGTAAATATGACAAATCTCACATCCCCATAGCTTCCACATGCCTCTCGAAAACTCTCCCAATAAGTGTCTTTGTGAATAGATCTAAATTATCCTTTTATACGATTTTGCACACCATAACATGCCCGCCCTCAATGAAGTCATTTATCATATGATACTTCCAATCAATATGCTTACTCTTCTTATGAAATCTTGGTTTCTTAGCATTAGCTACCACTGTGCTATTATCATAGTACAGTGATACCGCCTTATTCATACCAAGAACTACCTCAAGATCCCCAAAGAACTTACGGAGCCACACTGCTTCTTTCAAAGCATCACTAGTTGTCATATACTCAGCCTCCATCGTTAAATCTGAAGTACAATCTTGCTTCACACTTCTCCAACTGATGGCACCGCTGCCTAGAGTAAACGCAAACCCAGAAGTCAGTCTCCTTGAATCCAAACAAGATTGAAAATCTGAGTTAGTATATCCTAGAGGAGTTAAGTCCTCACCCAAACATACAAGCATATACCCTCGAGTCCTTTTCAGATACTTGAAAATATGCTTTACTACAACCTAGTGGTTTGGCCTCGGATCTACCTGAAATCGACTTACAATCCCGACTACATAACAAATATCCAGTCATGTGCAAAGCATGGCATACATGAGACTACCTACTACTGAAGCATAAGGCACATTCTTCGTGTATTCTCTTGCTTCCTCAGACTTTAGGGAGTCTTTCTTAAAAAGAGTAATTCCAGACCTAGATGGTTGCCCACCTTTCTTAGAATCCTACATTGCAAACCTCCTGAGAATTTTATCTATATAGCTAGTTTGTGATAAAACTATCATTTTGTACTTCTACCTTGAAAAATCTAGATACCGAGAACAAACTTAGCCTCACCCAAGTCCTTCATGTCAATCTACTTGGTCAACCATAATTTGACCGATGATAATGCCCCAAAGTCATTGCCAATTAGCAGAATGTTATCTACATAGAGCAGTAGAAAAACCACCCTTCTATCCTTAATGTGTTTATAAACACATGGCTCATCTACATTTTATGAGAACCCATAAGTCTTGATCACCTGATCAAATCTTATATTCCAAGAAAAAGAAGCTTGCTTAAATCAAGATAGCCAGTTAGAAAAGCCGTTGTGACATCTATCTTCCAAATCTAGTAGTCGAGAGCGGTAGCTATATTTGGGTTATAAAAATAACCCCCTTTAGTCCCTTTTGGATATCCTACAAACATGCAAACTTTCAAACATGCTTCCAACTTATTTGCATCCTTAAACAGGACATGAGCCGGACATCCCCATATGCGAATATTGTTTAAGGATGTCTTCTTGCTTGTCTAGAACTCGTGAAGAGTTTTAGGGACCGATTTTGAAGGTATATTGTTTAAAAGATAATATGTGGTTTGTAATGCATTTGCCCAAAAGGATAAAGGCAATGATAAATAACTCATTATGGACCTAACCATGTCCAACAAAGTCCTATTCCTTCTCTCCGCTATGCCATTCTGTTGCGGAGTGCCCGGTGCAATCAAATGGGATAAAATCCCATTATCTAATAAGTGTCCTAGAAACTCATCAGAAAGGTATTCTCCACCTTGATTGGATTGAAGTGCCTTTATAGGTCTACCCACTTGTTTTCCACTTCATCCCGAAACTTCCTAAACTTTTCAAAAGTTTTGCTTTTGTGGTGCATCAAGTACACATACCCATACCTTGAGTAATCGTCAACAAAAGAGAAAAAGTACTTAAACCCTCCTCATACCTGGATGTTCATTGGTATGCAAACATCACTACACACAAGTTCTAGAACCCCTTCTGCCCTATTGCCCTTAGACTCGAATGGTCTTTTGGTCATTTTACCCTCCAAACAAGATTCACATTGAGGTATAGATTCCACCTTTAAGTGACTTAAAGGTCAATCCCTTACCAACCTTTGAATCCTATTTAGGTTAATGTGACCAAGGCGTAAATGCCAAAGATAAGTCTTATTAGAGTGAGAAGTTTTAAGTCTTTTAGAGGTATTATCATTCATCTCAGTGTTAAGTAGTAAGTCTATCTTAGGTTTGATAAAACATAGATTATTTTGCATCCATCTAGAACAGATAAAAGATTTGTTTTTACGAATCACCACTTTATTATTAAAAGAAACCAAATAGGAGTCTTTAAAAGCTATAAAAATTAAATTCCTTTTAAATTTAAGAACATAAAAACAATCTCGCAAAATTAAATTCCTATAATTATCAAAATGAAGATGGAAGTCTCCCACTGCTTCTGCTAAGACCAAGGAGCCATCGCCCATCTGAAGTGTGAAGCCTTCATAAAGTAGACTTCTTATTTCTTTGAACCCTTGTAGAGAAACACAAACATGATTAGTTGCACCAGAATTTATGACCCAAATGTCACTTGATTCCTCAACTACACAAGTTTCTAAATACAGAAGATCACTCCTACCTCCTTTGGAAAGGAAGTCCTTGTGATGCTTCTTGATGTGCCCGACCTGCTCGCAAAAGAAGCACTTTAGCTTCTTTGGGTTCTTCTTCTTCTTCTTGCTCTTGTTATTAGCAGGAATAGAAGACTTTTCGTTCTTGGCCCATTGTTTCTTTCCATTCATAGAATTAAGATTGGAACCAGAAGCAGCCACCAAATTGGCTTCTCCACCCATAGGAGACTCCCTAATCAGTAGTTCGAACTCCTGTAAGTGTTTCATTAATTATGTTAAGGTCATATCCCGCCTATTGCTTAAATTAAATGTAGCTCTAAATGGAATAAATTCCTTTGATAGATTCTCAAAGACCATGGTCATTTGAGTTTCAGCATTGATGTCGGATCCATTGGTTTGTGCCTTAGCGAGGTAACCCATGACCAACATTATGTTCTCCTTTACAGATGTCCCCAGTCTTTACTTACAGTTTAAGAGTTTCCAAAGTGCCCCTTGCCACTTAGTTAAGGCTTGGCCTGCAAACATATCTTCTAGATTATCCAAGATCTACTTAGTACTCTTATAATCCTCATGTTGAGCCTATAGTATGTTGTTCATGTTGGCCATAACATAACAGCAGGCCTGATCGTTTGCATCTTTCCAACAATCATATGCTTGGAATTGATCGTTGGTGGAATCTCTTGTAGGCTCTGGAGGACAAGGGGTTGTCAGCATAAATTTTATTTTCTCAAAGGAAAGGGCGATATCCAGGTTCTGTTTCCAATCATTATAATTCTCTCCACTTAATTGGTTTTTATCAAGTATCGAAGAAAATAATTTTTAGACATTTTTAATCTACAATAAAGAATCATATACCAAACATAAGCAAACATAGCATAATAATTTAGTAAGATAACACAATCATGTAAAAACATTCAAATGTGTTTATGTGTCAAAACCTTGAAAATATCACAACCTTACGACGATAATTCCTAACTTAGAATTCAACAAGCTCCTAGGGGAGTCATGCCAAATTCAATTAGAAACATGGATCCCCTCCTGATTAATATATCCCATCCAAGACCCGTATGATCCAGTATATATTAATAATCGTTTCTTTGGCCATTAATTTTATTAACAGAGCTCCTAGGAGAGGTTAATAATAAAATTAACATGAGTGTATAACCATCGTTTCAATATTTTATCCATGATTTATAGTCACTACCTAGGGGTGTGTAACCATAAATCATGCTAAAATACCTTATCTTTTCGGAGATCTAATTTGGTACATGATAGAAATCCCTTCCTAGGGGTCGAGACCACCATATTCTTCCTATGGACCAACGATAGAGGCCTTAGGTCCTCTCTTCGAAAACCTTCTCCCACTCAATCTTTTGAAATCAAGGTTTTATTTTAAAAGAATGTCATGCCCTAAAGTACAGGAGATGACGTGGCAGTTTAATTAAGTTAATTAAGTAAAAATTTAGTTAAAGCATGAGTTTAAGAATTTAAATTATTTATGAAAAATGTGATAACTTAAAACCCTTTTTATCAAATATTTATAATCATTTGATTAAACAAATAAGAATAACAAAGCAAACAATAGAAAATAATAAAAATAATAAATAAAGAAAGTATAAGAAATGCGAGTTGGATCCCATGACCCACATCTTGTGCACACACACAATATCGACAATATTAAATTACAACCACTGTCGAAAGTAAAGAAAGGAATTAAATTGAGACATGCCTTGATTTTTATAATTCAAATAACCTACTTGGTTCTTCTACTGCTCGTATGTCCTGTCTATGGACTCTTCTCCAATCTTAAACTAAAATCCACCTAGAAGGGGGAAAGGTTTTAAAACAAATAAAATGTGAGCGAATGGCTTAATAGGACTACATATTTTTAGAGACATTTAATTTTAAAAGTAAAATTTCATTATTCAAGAAATTATTTAGAAAATCGGCTTGAATAAATGAATAAATAAAACTTAATAAAAATTAATCTTATCAAAATCGTTTATTGGTCAACCAGAAAGAATATTATTTTCTTTTCTTGGGCAAATCATATATGTATCACTACCGTAGTGGCTTAGTTGGGTTTCGAGACCTGCCCTTAAGGTCGCACGATATACGACCTGATATCTGATATGGCATCATGTCCTTCTATATATTCTCTATAATTGTTAAAAATCTCTTTTTATCAAGTATTTTCATTTATATTTATTATGAGGTTTATTATAAAATTCACCTCAATCTACTGTTTATGAAAACAGCCAATGAAAATCCTTTTCCAATCACACATTGAAAACATTTCGATAAAAATCCTTTTGAGGCCAAAATCTTTTAAAACTAGGTTACCAAAGAAAAGGGTAGAAGTCCTACCTCAATACTCGTGTCAGTATCTCACACCATAATCCTAGTCCGCTACACTTTAACTCCGGGGAACCACGAACAACCGTAAATGTATAATAACTAAATCTATCAGTATCTAGCTTAAGATAACCCACGTTGCTAAACTATTTCATGGTGTCCTAGTGTGCCATTTGTATTTATAAAATCATATTGTAATGTTAAAATCTCAATCAGGGTTCAAAACAGTAAAAACGGGTGAAAAATAACAAAATTTCACCATGCTCGGTCGGTCTGTCGGGCCTATCAGACTGTGCAGTTCGGCCTACCTGAAAACCAAGTCCGATCGGCCAAACTTTTCTAGGTTTGGCTTGCCAGACGTATGAATCTGGCCTGCCAAACTGGAAAATTTTAGAAATTTTCAGGCATGGGTTTTCGGCCTCTCTAACCTCAAATCCTCATTTTAACCTGTTTTTCTCAATTCACATGTAACACCAAAGAATTTCTAAAGCATTAAAAATACATTAAATTAAGGATTATATTAAGATGAAAAACACAGTTTAAGGAAAAATACTGTATAATAACATGGAAAATTATACAGTATTAGAATAATGTAGTATAAAAAGGAGGTCGATGTAGTACAAGTATACTGCTAAGTGAAAACGTAGATACAAAAAATGTCATGATTGGCCTCCAAAAGTGAACGAAAAGTAAGTTAAATATTTAATACAGTCCAGGAATATGTTTTTGCATTGATTTTACCACGACGGTGCAAGAAAAATACTGGGTGACAAAAAAATTACACTGTGTAAATTTTTGGGCCCCACAAAGTGAACACCCAACTGAATTTGATTGGGCCACCAAGCCAAGAAATCTGGCCCAATAGCATGTCGCCACCTAGGGTAATCAAGTGGATTACCACGAGTCACCCATTGGAAAAGGAAGCGTTTAATGTTGAAATTTGCCAAAAAAATCTCTTCTTCTCCTTCTTCTTCCCAAACCGGCAGCCATTGATGGGCTCTCCCAAGAAATTTGCAACTTCATATCTTTGTAAAAATATCCCCATTTAAGTTCAAGAGGCAAAGTTCAAGGATTTTTACAAGTTTTAAGGTAAATTCTAAACTTTTTACCAAGTTTTAAAGGGATTTTTCATGGGTTAAGGGGGAAATTAATTCATGCTATTTTTGCATGAAAATGAAGCCTAGGAAGGAGTTCAAGGAGCCTTGGAAGGCTAGGAATTAAAAGAGTGTTATTTGGTTAAGTTTTAAGTTTCAAAGTTTTGAAATTTTGTAATCTTGTTTTGATTTTTATTCCTTTAAACCTATGTGGGTTCTTGAGCATGTATTTGATGAAATTTCATGGATATGTGATGCATGGCATGTTGAAATTGTGAAAAGTTGGTTTATGGTGCAAAATGGTAGTTTTTGCAAAAAGTATTATTTTTGTAATTTAAGTACTAAGTTTGCAAAAATGATGATTTAGCATGAAAATGATTGAAACAAGAGTGGGAACTACCCTTGCAAGGGTATAGTTGCTGATTGAAAATGGATTTTGACAAAAATGCCCCAAGGACTAAATTGAAAGAAAAAGTTCTTTCTCGACAGATTTGAAAATCATCCAAAAAGTCCCTCTAAACGTGGAAATTTTAAAAAAGTTAAAACATAAAAGTTGTAGATCTCAATGAAACTGTTGGGCTTTGCGGATAGTTCATCGAAAATCTCAACCAATTGTGAGATTTTAATTTTACAAGAATTTATTGAAATTGGGAAAAAATTTTAAAGGGCAAAAATGTCATTTTTCAAAAGGATTTTGCATATGGTACTTTGTGCAAAAATGTTCCTCATGAAAAATGGGGACTAATAGTTTAAAAAGATTATTTTTGGTTCCAGGGGCAAAAATGTACATATTTTTGTAGTAGAGCCAAAACCGTAAAATTGTGTGAAAACTGGATTTTCACTAAGGAACGTTGGTTTCCTATACTGCTATAGGCAGTAAGTATTATTGATGCTAAGTTTTAAGGATTTAAAGTTAGTCAAGGAATGAATGAAAGAAAAAGAGGTTAAGGGTAAAATGGTCATTTTATGAAAATTGGCCAAAACGGACTCGCAATGCCTGATGTTAGGAAACGTTTCTTAGTGGAAATTTTTCCATATTATGTAGGCAATGGAATATTAAGTTAAGCAATGAGTTTTATAGAGTTACAAAATGGACGAAAACCCCGTTAAGGGTAAAATCATCATTATTAAGGAAACGGCTAGAACGGAGTCGAACACTCCGATTTAGCGTAATGTTCTTAGATGGAAAATGTTCCATAATATGTTAAGTAACGTAATCGTCATGTGAGAAAAGATATTCAATAAGAGATGTTTAAGTAAATGAAAGGTAACCCGGTGGGTTACAAGGTTAAAGGGAAATGTGACCTCGATGGGTTACAAGGTGAAGTAAAGACAATGGTAAACGGATAGTGTATAAGATAAGTTAAAAGGAAAGAATGGTTTATGTTTATATTTTATTATCAATCTAGTGGATTGATAATAAAGAAAGTTAACTAATAAGTCGGTTGTCATTTGATCAGGATACATGAGCCGACTAACGAAAGGAAAAGGAATAAGAAAGGAACGGAATAGAGAACGCTAGAGCATAGTCCGAGTAAGTTTCAAACTTCACCTATAGCACGAAGTAAATGATTTTTAAATATTTTTGTTTATGTTTATGAATGAGCTTGCAATTATTATACAAATTTCTTTTAAAGCATGTTTGCATTTATTATGCAAAAAGTTTCAAAGATTTAAAGTAAGATTTGCAATGAATTTGCAAGTATTATGTTTAAAGTCTATTTGCATATTGATATGCATAGTGTTTTTACATGTTCAAGTTATGATTTTTAATGTATTTAAAGTATGTTTTACATTTGGATAATGCATAATATTTTATAGTTTAAGTTATAAGTTTTATAATGCATTTATTATGCAATAAGTTTTAAAATAGAAGTTGTGATTTGCAAAATGTGATTGCGCTATATGATGCATTTGTTATGCAATAAGTTGCCTATGTTATGCAATAAGTTTTAGAATACAAGTTATGATTTGCAAAATATGTCTGCATTATAGGTGGCAATTGTTATGTAAAAAGCTGCATCTGTTATGCAATAGATTTTACAATACAAGCTATGATTTGCAAGTGTGTTGCATATGATGTGATTGCATTGGATGTGCTCACTAAATTCAATAAGAAGGTAACGTAAAGATAAAAAGAAAGTGTCATACCAGCCTCCTAGTTGTGAGGTAATAAAAGTAAAATCAAAGTTTGACCTCCTAGATGTGAGGTACATGACCTCGAAGTTCGATGGTCTCAAGTCTTCCGCAAGGGAAGCACCATGTTTATGATCTCATGATTAATGAGTTGGTATGAACACTAAAGTAAGATAAGGAAAGTGAAGGTAAGATAAGGAAAAAAAAGGACAGGAATAGAAAGTTAAAGTAAGATAAGGAAAGTTAAGGCATGAGAATAGAAAGTTAAAGTAAGAAAAGAATATTCATAAGACATTCATAATTGAAAGTACATAATTGAGCATAAACTGAAACATGCATTTTAGTTTTGCTTGTTTTCCTTGCTATTAAATATTTAAGTGCTATGAAAAACATTCTGAGGAATGTTTATGTTAAGTGTTTATGGAAAACATTTTCATGTTTACAAGAAAAGGTTTATAAACAACGTGTTATGAAAAACATATAAGAAATACTTTATGAAAAATGTTTACGCAAACGTTTTAGAAATGTGTTATGAAAAAGTTTATGAAAAATGTCTTAGAAATTATTAATGAAAAATTTTTATGAAAAACATTTATGAAAAATATTTCAAGAGAAAGGTTTTTATGAAAAAAGTTTTTAAAGCATGCTTAAGTGCTTTGTGAGATTATGTTTAAACTTACTGAGCGAAAGATCATTAAAAGTTTCTTCATACTGTAGGAAATTTATGGGTGACTAGTAGGACCCGTTAGAAGAGCTAGGTGCTGCAGAGGACAGATGCGAAGTTTAGGTATGGATACCACCATGGTTTTGTTTCCGCTACTTAAAGAAAAGGTTTTCCATTGTTTAATATAGTGTTTACGAAGTTTTAAGAAAATGAGAGTTTTAAGATATGTTTTCAAAGTTAAGTCATATTTTACAAAATGTTTTATCTACTTGTAAAGTTAAGTTTTAAGCTATGTTTTAGTAAATGTTTCTTATTTAGTTTTACAAAACGATTTGAAATGGTTTTAAAGGCAAATGTTGAGCGAGGTCTCAACTTAAATGTCGACAAAGGTCGCAATAGTTTTAAGTATGTTTTAAAGAATGTTTAAAGAAAAAAATTTTTAATCCAGTATTTTTCTTACTAAGTAAGTAAGATTACTGTTTAAGAATGATGTTTAAGTAAGTAAAGTGACTGCCCAAAAAGGTAGGTCGTCACATCGCAGGCATGGAAAACATCTATAGATGATAGAAAAACATTATAAAACACTTTTGAACTAAATTAAACAAGATTTGTACAATGATTTTGAAAAATTTTGAAAATAGAGAAAAATGGAGAAAAATAGAAAATCTTGATTTGAATATGTTTTTCTTCAAACTAAGCTTAGATTCTCGTTGTTTAAAGTTCCTCTAATTTGGAGTAAAGTTTTTCTAGGTTTGAACGAGCTTAGATTCTAAAACACAAAGAAAATTGAAAAAGTTTTGAAATTTGAAAACTAACCTTGAATTTAGGCTTTGATTCAAAGTTGTAATCATCTAAACACGTTCCCAAACTTCCAATCCACTAAAAATCAAAGCTTGGGCTTGTTTTTTATTCAAAAATTTAAAGGCGAAGGGAAAGGAAAAGAGGCAATGAGAAAAAGAGAGAGAGAGACGCATGAGAGAGAGTGAGAGAGAGAGTTGAGTGAGTGAGGGAGAGTAGAAGAGAGGGAAAGGGTGAGATAAATAAATAAGGGAGGGAGAGGCAGTTTGCTGCATGAAAACCGTGTGCAACAGCACACCGATTTCAAATGGGACACATTTGGTATTTGTCAAATTGTTTTGTTTCAAAATTTAAAATAACAAATTAAAAATAATTAAGAGTAATTGAAAATCATTACAATAATAAAAATTATCACAAATTTAGAAATTTCACAAAATATTCAAATTAAGTTTAAAACATTCATTATGGCACACTAATCCACCATTTTACTCACTAATATCATTTAATTAATTTCGAGGTGTTACAACTCTCTACCCCTAAAAGAAATTTTGCCCTTGAAATTTACAAATCGATTCAGAAACAAAACAAATGCGGATACAACTCTCGCATGTTCGATTCTAATTCTCAAGTGGCTTCATTAACCCTGTGATGCTGCCACTCGACCTTTACTAGCGGTATATCATGATGATGCAAGCTGATCACTTTTCGAGCAATAATCTAAATTAGCACTTCCTCATATGTCGTGTCTTTCTGAATCTACATATCATGAAATGAAACTATCTTGTTCTGCTCAGGCGGACACTTTTGAAGCATCAACGCATGGAATACATCGTGAACGTGAGAAAGTTCAGGAGGAAGGTCTATCGATAAGCAACCACACCGACACGCTGAGTAATTTCGAACGGTCTAACATACCTTGGTGCCAACTTACCACTTACTTCGAATCGCGTGATGCCTTTGTGGGGTGATACCTTCAAGAGAACAAAATCTCCTACCTTAAATTCCAAGGGTTGAGGTCTTCTATCCACGTAACTCTTTTATCGACTCTGAGCTGCCTTCAATTGATCTCGGATTACGGTGACCTTCTCATTACTATCGCAAATCTCATCTAGCCCAAGAATAATTTTGTCTTCCAGTTCAGCCCAACACATCGGTGATCGACATGGTCGCCTATATAGTGCTTCAAATAGTGCCATCCCAATGCTCGAATGATAGCTGTTATTGTACGCAAACTCTGCCAGGTGCAAATATTTCTTCTAGTTCCCACCGGAGTCTAATGCACATGCACGTAATATGTCTTTGAGAATCTGAATAACCTGCTTAGATTGCCCATCGATCTGAGGATGAAATGCCATGCTAAAATTCAAATATGTACCCAAAGCCTCCTGAAAGCTTATCCAGTACTTGGCATTGAATCTGGTGTCTCTATCTAATGTAATGGACAAAGGAACTCCATGTAATCTTACTATGTTCTGCAGGTACAATTCCCCAAGAGCCTTTCTTGAACATGTCGACCTGAACGGGATGAAATGCATCAATTTTGTTAACCTGTCGACCACGACCCAAATTGCATCGTGCCTTTGCTTCGTCCTTGGCAATCCGGTAAGAAAATCCATCGTCATGTGCTCCTATTTCCACCCTAGAATAAGAAGTGGCTGAAGCTGGCCTACTGGCTTTTGATGCTTGGCTTTCACTTGAAGACAAGTCGCACACTTGTCCACATATTCTCAGACATCTTTCTTTATACCTCTCCACCAATATTGCCTCTTCAGATCATAATACATTTTCGTGCTTCTCGGATGAATGGCGAATTGAGACTTATGGGCTTCATCCATCACAGCCTGCGTCACTTTAGCGATTGCTAGAATTGCCAGCCGCTCCTTGAAGTACAACGATCCATCCGCATGTATCCTCCATTCTTTAAATTGCTCTCCATTGTAAATTCGTGTCTAGATTCCCTGTAGATGCGGATCTCACCACTAATTTCGTTTCACCATCTAGATGAGAGTTAGGATTGTCTCCATATGATACACCACAACTTGATCATAGTCTTCGTAATACTATAGCCCGTACTGACTCACTATTGCATCTCTTTTCGAATCTTCAAGAGCCAAAAAAATGAGAATCCCTAAAGACTTCCTGCTAAGCATATTCAAGACTACATTAGCTTTCCCAAGATGGTACTACAGCACGAAATCATAATCCTCCATGTATTCCATCCACCTTCACTGCCTCAAGTTTAGATCCCTCTAGGTGAATAAAAACTTCAAACTCTTATAGTCGGAGAAAACCTGAAATGTCACCCCGTACAGATAACATCTCTAGATTTTCAGCACATGAATCACCTTTGTGATCTCCAAGTCCTGAGTAGGATAATTTCGCTCATGAGGCCATAGCTATCTTGATCCGTATGCTACCATGCGTCTATGTTGCATCAACATGCATCCAAGCCCGCGTCCTGACACATCTGTGTAAATTTCGTATAGCTCATCACTATTGGGGATAATCAATACTGGAGCTGAGGTCAACCGATTTTTTAGTTCTTGAAAAGCGAGCTCACATTCTTCATCCCACTCAAACTTGACATTCTTCCTGATCAATCTTGTCAACGGCGCTGTTATCTTTAAGAAATCCTTTACAAATTTCCTGTAGGATCCTGTGAGTCTTAAGAAACTACAGATTTCTGCTACATTCCTTGGTTGTTCCCATTCCACTATGGCTTCCATCTTAGACAGATCCACTGAGATACCCTGCTCAGAGATGATATGACCTAGAAACTTAACTTCTATCAACCAGAACTCACACTTTTCTCTCTTAGCGTACAACTGGTGCTCCTGCAAAGTCTGAAGCATAATTCTGAGATGTTGATCATGTTCCTCCCAAGTCTTAGAATGGACCAAGATGTCATCGATGAACATGATTATAAACTAATCCAAATAGGGCCTGAATATCCTGTTCATTAGGTCCATGAAGGATGTTGGAGCATTTGTCAACCCAAATGGCATTACCAGAAATTCAAAGTGTCTATACCGGGTTCTGAAAGCTGTTTTGGGGATGTCCTATTCCTTAATCCTGAGTTGATGGTATCCCAACTGCAAATCTATCTTTGAGAAATAACGCAAACCTCCCAGCTGATCAAACAATTCATCGATCCTGGGTAGAGGATACTTGTTCTTCACCGTGACTCTATTTACCTACTGATAATCTATGCACAACCTGAGAGTTCCATCATGTTTCTTAGCGAACAAAACTGGTGCTCCCCACGGCAATATGCTATTCTGGATATATCCCTTATCAGCAAGCTCCTGAAGTTGCTTTCTTAATTCTTTCATTTCTACCGGCGCCATCCGATAAGGTGCTATAGAAATCAATGCTGTACCCGAAAGCAACTTAATACCAAATTCAATCTCCCGGTGTGGTGGTAATCCTAGCAACTCATCAGGGAAGACATCTTCAAATTCATCTACCATTGGGATTGCTGCGTTTCTTCTAGAGGCATTGGGCTCTCCTTCTAGGTTCATGATGAAGGCATAACAAGCTAGGTTCTTCCATCCTCCAAGACATGTCTTTACGAGATGCTCACTGATTAGCGGATCACCACCACCCTGGTAAGTGATCGTCGTCCCCTTATCGGACACTAGGGTCACTTTCTTAAGCTGATAGTCTATAACTGCACTGTATCTAGACAACCAATCCATACCTAGGAGTACATCGTATGAACTTATGAGGATTACAATCAAATCACTCATCAAAATCTCATCCCCAATATTTATTTTACAAGCTTTACAAATACAGTTCATACACACCTGCCCCAAGGGTGAAGCTATAACTAAGGGTTCGTCAAACTCTTCTATCTCTAATCCCAAGGCATGTACAAAAGAACTTGAAATGAGAGAACAAATGGTACCAGTATCGAATAAAACATAAGCTAAAGATTGAGAAACTAAGATTGTACCATTGACAACCGCGTTACTGGGTTAGGCATCCAAACTCCCTATTGTCATGGAATGAATCTGCATTAGAGCTTTCCTTTTCCTCTACCAGCATTACTAGGTCCTGGGTTAGTTGGCCGATACTGCTGTGATGGGGGTGATTGTACACAGGCTATACTCGATGCTCGATATTGAGGGACATTGCACTAGAAGTTCTGCAGCTGATGTCCTTATGCTAGATATGGTAGTTGCTGGGGAGAGAATTGATGGAACTAGAGCTAAAGGAACTGTTGAGACAGTGGTAGGATCTGAGGCTAAGGTTGATGACTGGCTCTTTCTCCGGCCTGAAGTCCTAGGCGAGCATTCCTAATTGGGCAATTCCTCTTGATGTGTCCTGGTTGTTGGTAATAATGGCAGTGAAAGCTGTAGGGGTTGCTGCGCCAGCTGCTAGATGAACTGCTGCTACCATTGTTCACGCTACCCTGTTTGTTCTTTCCCAAAGTTGGTCGACTACTGGTGCTCCTCCCGCCACTCCTCTATGGTCCTCTTGAGATCTTGGCTTAATTTTCACAGTACTACGTATAGTCACTCTCCACAGATATTGTTGACGACATAAGCTCACCAAAACTCCTTAGCCGCAGGGCAACCACTTGCCGTCGAATAGAGGCTTTGAGCCCTTCTTGAAACTTAATACACTTCTCACGCTCCGATAATGCTATAGAGGGAGCAAACCTGGCCAGCTCACTGAACTTTGCCTCATACTCTCGAACTGACATATCACCCTGTTGCAACCTATAGAATTCAACCACCTTCTGGTCTCTGTATCCTTGCAGAAAGTATCGATTGTAGAACAACTCCTCGAAACTGTCCTAACTGATGTTACCATTGTTTACCAAGCGTTTTGTCTACTTCCACCATATATTGGCACCACCTTCGAACTTATATGCTGCAAACTCCACATGATATTTCGTTGGCATGCCAAGAGTATCCAAGTGTTTCACGATCGAGTCTAACCAATACTCAACCACCTATGAGTCCCCATTCCCGTCAAAGGTTGGCACAGACGCATGCTGGAACTCCTTAAAGTATGCATGCTGACGACTAGCCTTAGAATCCTCCGGTCTTGACCTTGCTGCCATCTGCCAGAATGCAGCAAACATGGCCCTCATCATGCCCTCATTATTTCCAAACTTGGCGTCAGCTATCGAACGACGTCTAGGTGCCATTCTCTCACTTCTGAAAACAAAATTATCGGACCTATGTGTGCACAATTCCCAAGGTTCATAACCTTGAGCTCTGATACCACTTTGTCACACCCCGAAGTACCAAAGATGACATAGCGGTTTAATTAAGTAGAAATTTAGTTAAAGCATGAGTTTAGGAATTTAAATTAATTATGAAAAATGTGATAACTTAAAACCCCTTTTATCAAATAGTTATAATCATTTAATTAAACAAATAAGAATAACAAAGCAAACAATAGAAAATAATAAAAATAATAAATAAAGAAAGTATAAGAAATGCAAGTTGGGTCCCACTGACCCATATCTTATGCACACACATAGTACCGATAATATTAAATTACAATCACCGTCCAAAGTAAAGAAAGGAATTAAATTAATAATGCCTTGATTCTTATAATTCAAATAACCTATTTGGTTCTTCTATTGATTGTATGTCCTGTCTATGGACTCTTCTCTGATCCTAAACTGAAATCCACCTAGAAGGGGGAAAGGTTTTAAAACAAATAAAATGTGAGCGAATGACTCAGTAGGACTATATATTTTTAGAAACATTTAATTTTAAATGAAAAATTTCATTATTCAAGAAATTATTTAGAAAATAGGCTTAAATGAATGAATAAATAAAACTTAATAAAAATTAATCTTACCAAAACCATTTATCGGTCTATCAGAAGGAATATCATTTTCTTTTCTTAGGAAAACCATATATGTATCACCACCGTAGTGGACCAACTAGGTTTCGGGACCTGCCCTCAATGTCGCACACTATACGATCCAATCTCTGATATGGCATCATGCCCTTCTATATATTCTCTATAATTATTAAAAATCTCTTTTTACCAATTATTTTCATTTATATTCATTATGAGGTTTATTATAAAATTCACCTCAATCTACTGTTTATGAAAATAGCCAATGAAAATCCTTTTTCAATCACTCATTGAAAGCATTTTGATAAAAATCCTTTTGAGGCCAAAATCTTTTAAAACTAAGTTACCAAAGAAAAGGGCAGAAATCCTAACTCAATACTCATGTCGGTGTCCCACACCATAATCTCAGTTCGCTACACGTTAACTCCGCGGAACAACGAACAACCTTAAATGTATGATACCTAAATTTATCAGTATCTAGCTTAAGATAACCCACATTGCTAAACTATTTCATGGTGTCCTAGTTATAAAATCATATTGTAACGTCAAAATCTCAATTGAGGTTCAAAATAGTAAAAACAGGCGAAAAATAACAAATTTTCACAATGCCTGGTCAGCTTGTCGGTCCCCCTAGTTTGGCCTGCCAAACTGTGTAGTTTAGCCTGTCAGAAAACCAAGTCTGGTAGGCCAAACTTTTCTAGGTTTGGACTGCCAGACGTATGAATCTGACTTGCCGAAGCTATGAATCTAGCCTGCCGAATTGGAAAATTCTAAAATTTTTCAAGCACGGGTTTTCGGCCTCCTCGAGCCCAAATCTTCATTTTAACCTGTTTTTCTTAGTTCACAAGCATAGAAAGCATCTATAGATGATAGAAAAATATTATAAAACGCATTTGAACTAAATTAAACAAGATTTGTAGAATGATTTTGAAAAATTCCAAAAATAGAGAAAAATGGAGAAAAATAGAAAATCTTGATTCAAATCCGTTTTTCTTCAAACTAAGCTTAGATTCTTGTTGTTTTAGGTTCCTCTAACTTAGAATAAAGTTTTTCTAAGCTTAAACATGCTTCGATTCTAAAACACAAAGAAAATTGAAAAATTGAAAATGTTTTGAAATTTGAAAAATAACCTTGGATTTAGGCTTTGATTCGAAGTTGAAATCATCTAAACTCGTTCCTAAGCTTCCAATCCACTAAAAACGAAAGCTTGGGCTTGTTTTTGATTCAAAAATTGAAGAAGGGAAGGGAGAGAAAGAGAGGCAGTGAGAAAGAGAGAGAGAGAGAGACGCACGAGAGAGAGTGAGAGAGAAAGCTGAGTGAGTGAGGGAGAGTGGAAGAGAGGGAAAGAGAGAGATAAATAAATAAGGATGGGAGAGGTAGTTTGCTGCACGAAAACCATGTGCAGCAGCACACTGATTTCAAGTGGGACACATTTGGTATTTGTCAAATTGTTTTATTTCAAAGTTTAAAATAACAAATTAAAAATAATTAAGAGTAATTGAAAATCATTAAAATAGTAAAAAATATCATAAATTTAGAAATTTCACAAAATAATCAAATTAAGTTTAAAACATTCATTATGGCACACTAATCTACCATTTTACTTACTAATATCACTTAATTAATTTCAAGGCGTTACAAAGACATGCATGAACAATTTTAAATTGAGCAGCACTCCTATTCTATATGGCATGTTATCAACATACATGGCAAATCATATTATAATGCAGACAAGTAAAGCAATCAAGCAAAGCTACAAGCAAAATAATAATAAATAACTGTAATGTTATGGTTCCACCTTAGAGAATAGAAAGCAAAGATTACAAGAGAATAATCGAAACATTTTATTGATTCTTCAACCTTAAATCCTCAAGCTGTATCTTTCTTCATGTAATACCCATCTTCAAGTCTTTAATCCCATATGAATCAAATACTCCAAATTTTTGGTCATATCCTAATTTAAAGTTTTTCAAAATTGTCCCAAAAATAAAATTAAAACTACATTGAAAAACTACACATTTTCTGGAAAAATTTCCAACTCTCTGTAGGCAAGCCGATTTGTATAATCGGCCTATCGATCATGACCCTCCAACCTACCGATCTTTTTAGATCGGCCTATTGGTCATGACAGCTCGACCTGTCGAAGTAGAAAGTTCGGCCTACTGCCAGAGCCTCCTAATTTCTGCCCCACCGTTGGCTTGCCGAACCTCATGTCTGGCCTGTTGATCTTCGACCATCAGCTTGCCGAACTGGAGGGTTTGGGGTGCCGATCGAGCAGAAATCACCCTTTCCAAAAAATACAATTTTTAATGCAATTCACTAATTTTATTTTCAACAATTCAAAAACATAAAATTAGAGACACAGGAAATATATGGGAGCGCCATCATCCATCTTTTAGATCCGCCTTCTAGATCCTTCTTCTTCGAATGATTATTTAATTACAAAATTCTTACAAAATTTAAAATTAAATAATAATTCATAGACGGAGATGATAGTCCGCTATCTAATTACATGAAAAATCTAGATACACATTTTAACTTCTAAGGAACTATAACTGGTATAAATTAATTAATTAAATAATAATTTAATCAACCATAATTAATTATATGTATTCACCATATAATCCATGACAACATATAATTATATAGAAACCCTAGAGTGCTAACTCTCTATGAAATTAAATTCAAGTATAGGAGAGATCAAGATCAAGATCATATAAAATATATATATAGCATGATCACAAACTCGTAAATGTATGTAAAAACTTAGACTCTGATACCAATTGTTAGAAAAATTATACACAGCAGCATTTTAAAAATTTTAGATTAGAGTATTTTCTAAAACACAAGTTTGACATGCTATATGCATAAATTAACCAGATCTTACTAACCTCTGTATGCTGAAAAGCACTTGCAATCAATGAAGAGAAGTAACGTTCTAAAAAGACCTCAATCAACTGGCCTTCTTTACTATTCTTTATCTACGATCTGAGTAAGTGTAGGCTCACACGTACAGCTTTTCCACTAGGTGACTCTCCTTCCAACCAATTGAGAGAACCTTAGTGTTCATGATTTGTGAACAAGTGCTCTCAGGGAGTTTCAGAATCTCACCAATACTGTATCACTTTTAATCTCTTAATTGATCTAAATAATAACGAGATTCACTTCCTTGTTATAGAGGTTAGGCCCAAAAGTCAGTATTTATCAGATAATGTCTCAAAATTCGAATCAGAATTAGATTCGGATCAATATTTGATGAAATCTACGTAAAAACGCGTGATCTTTTTATCGCGCGGTCGGCATGCTGATCTATATAACCAGCATACCAAACTTGCCCCATCGACAGGCCGAACCTAAGGATCAGCATGCCGAACTATCGATAAAAATCTTTGCGAATTTTTTATTTTTCACTCGAGGTTCTATAGGATAAAGTCTCAATTTTAATTCAAATAACCCAATAGAAAAGTTATCTAATTAAAACAACTTTATCTAGATAATCTCTTGGAAAATAATGAATTTCTGATAATTCAACAAGTTTATCTTGAATTAATTCAAAATAAATCCAATCGATAAACAGACATGAGTTATCTGATCCTGATAATTCAACAAGTTTATCTTGAATCAATTTTGTCATAAAATTAATTCAACCATTAAATAGACTTGAATTATTTGATTCTTTCAAATTTTAGCCAATCTAATAAACCTGACATAAGTCACCAATTATTGAAAAAACACACCGTATCGTTATAGGATTTGTGAGCTAGCAAAAGGGACCTGATGGACCTATATAGTTTAAGCTCCCAATAATTATGAAACTCAATATCCCAGATATACATTTCATAATCATCAACTCCAACACTACTCCACTAAAAGCTTGGAGCTGTACTCTCGAACTGTATAGAATTACGATGCTCGTATAACTAAGTCTCCATGACATATCATAGTGTATCGTATCCCCATAGGATTATCCATAACCAGCTTAAGGACAAGTTCTATCTTACCTTTTCAATTATTTTTATCTCATATTTCATTATCTCACCATCGAAAAACTTATCATCTAAAGACGGTATACCATTCAATTACACCTATATATCCAAATAGTTGAGCGCTCTAGTTTTTCAATTACAGGATAATGCATAGAAGAGGATATCACTACTCTTAAAAAGGAGCTATGGATTCCATATCTATGAATAACAGGTCTACGCTATCAAAAGTCATACCTTCAACATACCGACATGCATAACACTATTAAAATATAAGTGTCACCCTTTGGTACATCAAAAGACACAAGTCCAAACAATGGGCCCACTATTCATCTTAGGATTAAGATAAAATACAAATGATTGCCTAAAGTGAATTGATTTGCGGAGACATAATTATTAATCCAAATCAATTCACCTATGACAATGTGTCAATGTTTTTATTCACGGAATCTACCTTCGTTGGCCAAAACAGACCATCTCCTAATAGGGATATAAACAACATAACAATCTTTACATGAATAAAGCGCCTAACTTTATTCCCTCGATTATGGATCTTATGATTTAGACCGTCACCATAAGAATCATGTCTTTCGCATAATCTGTCCATCATATGCCAAATTCTTGAAGGTTTAGACCGATAGTCTCAGACTTTTGTTTGTTGAACATACATTCAACAAATATGAACGTAAAAAGGACAAGATTTGGTATATAAATAATAAATAAATTCTTTATTGATAAAAATATCTCCAAAAACATATTACATCTATACTCCTTAGGGCATGTACGTCTAACAATTTTATTTCTTCTTGGTATGTATATTTATTTTGTCATATAATATTTCTAGTTAATTAAATCCAAGTCCCTCTTTTTCTTATCAATTTAATTTAATTTTTTGTCACTTGTATAAGCTTAATGTTTATTGGAAGTTTCAAATATATTATGCCATATGAATTTTTTTTAATTGGATATGTGGATAATTAGTGACGTAAAAACCTTAAATTTGGTTGGTGTATTTATTTTCTTTAACAACGAAAATTTTTGAATTTGCATGAATTGGCATTTAGTTTTTTTTTGTTTGAAACCTGTCAGGCTCTGAGTTGGAAATAACTTGTTTTATAACTTATAAGACTTTGGAACCTTGTCGGATTCCCAGTTAAAATCTATCAGGTTATAAGGTGAAGCATAGTAGTTTCTTGCTTTTTGTGAATTGGAATTTTTTTCAATTATTCTATAAGATTTCAAGGATTAATAATTCATATTATCAATAATTTTACATATTATGACTTAAAATGGAGCTTACAAGCATGTATTCATTAGTTTTTAGAATTGATAGATTCTGAGTTCTTTTATGGCTCATGAATCTATTTTTGTTTATTGTAGTTTCTATATATAAATACCTTTTTTTGAAATATAGAAGAAGAGTTTGAATTGGTATGAATTGGAATCTAGCAATTTTCATTGGAAGCTGCTAGATACCAAGTTGGAACTGATCAAGCTTTTAACTATATTTTCTAGAATCTGACAGGTTCCAAGTTAGAAACTGGTGGATTCCATATACATCTGTCAAGTTTAAGTCTTTTTATTTGGATCTTGTAAAGTTCTAAGTTGGAACCTATCAAATTCAAATACATAATTTGTCAAATAACAACTATTATATTTAAAATTCAATTCAATTAGTGAAATTCATATACCTTGTTACGACTTCATTCCAGTCACTAGCCTTGCCTTCAGCATCCCCATCCTTGCAGTTAAGGTAATGACTTCAGGCATGGCCAACTCCCATAGTGTGATGGACGATGTGTAGAAGGCCCAGGAACAAATTCATTGTCGTATGGTTGACTAGCAATTACTAGCGATTCCAGCTTCATGTAGGCAAGTTGCATCCTACAATCCAAACCAAGGATGGGTTTTTGGAGTTAGCTCACCCTCATAGGATCGAAATCTTTTGTCCTGACCATTGTAACACGTGTGTCGTCTAGGGCATTAGGGGCTGAGTAGTGAACAATTAGACCAAGTTAACAAACAGGAGGTAATGTAATGTAATGTAAACTACTATAAAATTACGCAACAATTAGACCTAGTTGTTGTTCAAAGGTATGATGAATTTGCAAGTCTTTTTATTGTGTCCAACCCTTCCACACCTGCTACATTTTGTTTTTATCCTTTTTTCCTTTCCTGTTGATGGAATTCTTTTGGACCTTGGTCTTCCTGATGGAAGTTTTTCAAGGGTGGTAATAATTTGATTTGCTTCATCTCTTCCGGTATTATCCATGGCAATTGGTCTCTATGTGGGTGAACCATAGCTTTATAGATCTTTTAAAGGGCCTCTTTTGTATAGTAGGAGGAACGGTATTTGAAAATCTCCATGTGTATCTTTTTACTAGCTGCCAAGGCATATATGCATGGTAGCTTGTCATGGTCGAATTGATGGCAAATGCATGTCATTTCTTTTAAGTTCACTACCTATTTCTTGTTATTTGGGTCATAAATTTAAAATATGTCGGTGTTTACTGCCTTGACCTGCATAAAATTTATTATCTTTAACAAAGAGAATAACAATAATATATCATATAATTTGGAGGAGTTTTGACAGAATAATAATGTATCTTTGGAACCTACAAGATTCTAATATGGAACTTGTTGGTTTATTCTTTTAATCATTTTTTGGAACCTTTTAGATTCCAAATAAGAAGCTGTCAAGTTTTTTTTGGTATTTTTCAGGTTCCAAGTTGGAAACTGATGGGTTCTAAATACATAACTTGCTGAGTTTTTAATCATTTGTTCTAGAAACTAAAAGGTTTCAAGTTGGAATATACTAGATTCAAAACAACCTGCTAAGCTTTAGATCTAGTAGTTACAAAGTAATTTGTTACAGAAATTGTTGGATACATTAATAATTGTATAACATTTAAAATTATAAGGCATATTTGCCATTAGATTTACCGAGTTTTGAAAGTTTTCTTGCAACTCCTCTAGTTTTTTTGCTAGCTCTATGAATGTTCCCTATGCCTTTAATCTTCTTTTGGAAAACTATTCTTGTATGACGGATCACAAACACTCTAGCCACGTAGCTTCCTGTATGTCTCTAGCCTTTTTGTCTTTGTTGTTTATTGATTTTGTCAAGTTTGATCTCATCGCCCTATATCTTGAAGTCGGAGAGAATGCTCTTACCCATTTCTTGAGACCTACTTGCTCTAAGTATAGTAGGATTTGCTAACTCACATTATCTATCTGACTCATGTAAAATTCGAATGTTTACTTGTCATACGTCATCCATGCTCTTTTAAAGTTGTATGCTGTCAATCTAGAAGCTTTAGGTTATTTCATCTTAATGTTTTGACCAAGATGACGATTGCAATATTTGAGGTTCACATTTGTATAGTTCTTTGCCTCCTTGTGTATGCTATGATGCCTAGTCGAATATAATCCACGTCTTTTGTCTATCAGGATATGATTTAATTGACATGTTGAATAAAAAGTCCTATGAGTTATCTTCGACGTCACCAATCCCAAGTGCCAACGGGAAAGCTTAGATGTTGGCATCTTGCGCGCAAGCCGTGATCAATGTTCTGCCATACTTGCACTTTAGGAATGGCTCATCCACCACAATATCTAGCCTACAGTGTTCCCACACTTATATTGATGCCCTAATCGCCATGAACATGGATAAGAATCTGTTTTCATCATTGCAAATGATGTCTGTCACAGATTCTCGATTTGCCTTTTCTAACATGTATAGAAAGGCTAAGATCTCTAATAGGATTCATTTGGGGTGCCTCTAACAATATCTAATGCAATCTTTCTAGTCTTCCAAGCCTTTTTGTAGCTTATATTAATACCTGTTTTGGATCATTGTCATTTAGTTATCGAAATTAAAAAAAATTAACATTATGAAAGATGAATTGGCATATGGAAGGTTATAATTATGGAAACTTCCATGTTATGTTTTATCCCTTTGAAACCTAACAAGTTCTTATTTGGAATCTGAGTTTCAAAGACAAACATATGAGTTGAAACATGACAGGTTCTAACACTTAACCTAATAGATTCCTAAAAAACTAGTAGTTTCTATCTAAGAATCCGATAAGTTTCAAGTTAGAACCTGATTGATTCCCAAAAAAAACTAGTAGTTTAAACCTTGGAATTTAACAGGTTTTAAGTTAAAACTTGACGAGTTTCAAACACATGGAGTCAAAAAAAAGCAAGTTCCAACATGAAACTTACTTTTTATCCATATCACAATCTGATTTGATATGTGTATAAGTAATGAAACCAACCAGATTTTGTTTCATGTGCAAAATAAGTAATGGAAGATAATCAAGGTTTATATTCTTCTACGTTAAGAAGGAAGTAAGCATTTACCGTATTCATCCTCCATGTCCCGTATGATGCTATTTCTTGTATATGTAGTTTTTCCTAGTTTTTTGTACTTTTCTTAGCTTGTCTGGGTCCGATTGTAGGATATATGTATATTGTTGTAAACCACCACTTGAAACATCTCGCTCTCATTATATTTTGAATCTTAAAGCCACCAATTGCAATTGTCATATACACAGCCCACTGTTATTATTGATTTGTTTGACTTTTTAACTTTGTATTGTTACTTTTCCTTCAGTACACTCAATGCAATGCATCTTTTCAAAACCTCTTTGTTCCTAGAGAGTTGGTTGATGTAAAAGCTATCACACTCTGTTCCATCCATTATGGAAACAATTTCTATTATTTCTTGTATAATTTGCTTCATCATTTTCTTATTCCTTTTAGGGGTAAGCTTCCTACCAACATCTATATTTGTAGGTTCTTCACTACCATATTCCAATGTGGCTCTATTAATGTCCATTGGTGAGGGTTTTTCTCCTTAGATTATGACTTGTAATTACATATTTTTCACCATTTCTGGTGTTTTTGTCATTGGTGAAATCTAGTTGCTACCCTCATTCGAAATATGATTGGCGTCCTGTCCATAATCACACATAATGAGAAGCATGTGACATCTTCCTTGTTCCTTTAGGGCCAAGTAAAATTGAACATCCATGTCATTTTAATCAAAACTCTTGGTGATCCTTCAATTACTTGGTATTTCATCTTCATTTCTTCATCCTTAATTTTAAAGTTCAACTACTTTTTAACCATATCAACAAACTTATTGTACCTAGTTTCCTTATGAACTAGGATACTAGTGGTTTTATAGTTCACATAGTTATTCCTCTTGCTCCATATACCATCATACTAGATGAATATGTATATGCTTTCATTTGTGTAAAATAACAAAGCAAGAATACTATGATGCCTCGCCTTTTTAGGTCATCACTTATCTTTCTTAAACATCATTTCTTAAACTTTAATTTTATTTACTTAGTAGGAAAATACTAGATAATTTTTTTCCTTAAAAACTGTTACCACTTCTGTTGCAACTAAAATTGAGACATGGCTTAATACTTGACTTTAAAATCATTCAAAGCATTTTTAAACTCATTAAGAAATATTTACTTTTGTAAAATCTTTTAAACCTCCTTAAAAATGCTTTCTTCGTAAAACACTTCTTACAAAACATTTCAAACATTGACTTTTTTAAACTTTTGAAAACACTATATCAAATAGTGGAAAACATTTTCTTTGAACAACAGTAACATACTGTAGTGGTATCCATACCCAATTATCACATCTGTATATAGCAGCATCAAGCTCTTCAATCAGTCCTACTAGTCTCCCAACATTGCATCTGTCTATCGTAACACCGAGCTCTTCAACAAGTCCTACTAGTCTTCCGTAGGACTAACTATAGCATGAAAGAAGTTATAATGAGCTTTCGCTCATTAAGCTCAAACTTAATCTCTCAAATTGTTAAAACATTCATTTTAAAACTTTTGTCTTAAAAATCTCTCATAAAACATCTTTCATAAACATTTCTCAAAAAACCTTTTTCATAACCTATTCTGGTTACATTTTTCATAAACATTTATTGTAAAACATAGTCCTTAAGCTTTTCTCATAAAACATTTCTTAGTTGTTTTCACAAAACTTTTTTCATAAAACATTACTTTAAAAGAATGAAAGCAATACATAATGTGTCATTTCATGTATGCTCAATTATGAACTTTCATTCATGAGCATCTTATTATTGTTTATATCTTACTTGAACTTCTTTACAGTTCTTATCATTTCTTTATCTAATGAACTTAAGTATTCGTACCAACATCATCAATTATAAGAACATACCCTTGTGGAAGATTTAAGACCATCAAACACCTAGGTCATAACTTTAGCATAATTTGTATACCTCACATCAAGGAGACCAGTACAACACTTACTTTTAATCTGTGCTTTACCTTCTTTTTAACTTTAGTAAGCATATCAAATGCTAACATACCTTATGTTATAACGTAGCATAGAAATGTTAAACATAGCATATACAAACATATTGCAATTTCATAACTTGAACTTTAAAACATAATACATAACGCATACAAATATACTTTTTCTCTTTTAAACTTTATGCATAATAAATGCGAACATACTTTAAACATAATAGTTGCAAATACATTACAAACTTTAACTTAAACTTTAAAACTTGATGTATAACATATACAAATCAAAAATAACTTGCTTAACATTTGCAAAACATATATAAAGCATTAGAAAATCATTTTCTTCATACCATAGGTGTGGTTTGAGATTTACTTGGATTACGCTCTAACGTTTGCATTTCATTTTCCTTTTTCCTTTTATTAGTCGGCTTCTGTGTCCTGTTCAAACAAACTCGACTATTAACTAACCTTTCTTATTATCAATCTACTTGATTGATAACAGTATTTAAACATTAAACGTTCATCCTTTTTACTTAACTTTGTATCCTGTTGGTTTACCTTTCTTTTTACTTAACATTGTAACCCACCGAGTTACCTTTCCCTGTACTTAACTTTGTAACCCACTGGGTTACTTTTTTCTTTACTTAACTTAAACATCCCTTAGTTAAATTTCCTATCCTACTTGATGGTTTCTTTACTCAACATATTACGAAACATTTTTTGTCTAAGAGCATTTTGCTAATTCGGAGTGTTCAGCTCCATTTAGCTGTTTTCTTAAAGATTTTACCCTTAATGGGTTTTTCGTGAACCTCGTGACTTTACTAAACTTTTCATTTAACTTTGCCAACTCATTGCTTATGGGGTATAGAAAAATTCCCGCTTAGGTGCATTTTCCTAAATCGGGCATTTTGGGTTCTTTTTAACACTTTATAGAAAATGACCATTTTGCCCTTAACAGGTCTTTGAAAATTTTTAGAACCTCTTTTAAATAAAACTTATGTTTCTTTACTTCTCATAACATTACGGAAAACAAAACAACAATTTTCCTTTTAATAAATCTATTTTATTAAAACTGTTAAGTTTTGACTCGTAATGTAAAAATCTTGACATTTTCACCCTTAAATTTTTCCTTCATTATTTACTTGATAAAAACTCTTATTCCTTTAAAAGTTGAAACCTATGGTTACTCGCTACCAATAGCAGTGTAGGAAACCAACATTTTCTTAGAGAAAGTCCAGTTTCACAAGATTTTATGGTTTTAGCCCGAAACTCAAAAGTCTTAACATTTTTGCTTTCAGGACCAAAAACAACTGCTTTATATCATAACATTTAGTTTTTCGCAAGGAATAAAACTTATAAAAGCTCCTCGATAAATTTCAAAACATTTCATAATGTTTTCATTTTACAAAATTTTGTGCTTAAAATCTCGTAAAATTCATAACTCATCAACTGAGTGGAATTTTAATAAACTGTCCATGTGGCCTTAATAGTTTCGATGAGATCTATAATTTTTATGTTTTAACTTTCCTTAAATTCCAACATTAATGTAGACTTTTTGGCTATTTACAAATTTTTGATTTTTCACAAATCTTTGCATTTTAGTCTCCTTGAAATTTTATAAAACTTTGTTCATAAAAATTGTTACTCTTACTATTTTGGTAGATCCTATGCCTTGTTTAGAAAATAAATTGGCCTCTAAGGCCTCCAAAATTATCATTCTTTAAAAACTAGTTAAACTTTGTATTTTAACAAAGTTTAATAATCATTCCATTTTTAACACAAAAACCCTACATTCCTTAACTTTCTATCAACATCATCATCACATAACCAATCATGCTATAGAGTCCATTCAACATATTAAAATCCATAAGCAGTACAACAAGCACTTGTTGTATACATTAATACATAAACTTTTCAAGCTAGAAGTTTAGAATTTGACCAAGATTTCTTCAAGCTCTTGCACCTCCTTTTTGGTGCTTGATCATGGCTAAACGTTCTTGACAGAACCATAGCAAAAGCCCTATTAAAACCTATTCAAAACACAGGCAAAACCTTAGAATATAATAGGAAAAGCTTGAGTTTTACCTTGAAACTCTTTAATCTTCCTTTATACCGTTGACTTTGCTTCAAATCATGATTTTGGAGGCTTGTGTTTTGAAAAATATTTGAGTAAATTCTCATGTGATTGGGGGGGGGGGGGGGGGGGGGGGGGGGGGGG
>CAMOHE010038559.1:0-31961 GCA_946598075.1 Artocarpus hirsutus | reverse complement strand
CCCCCCCCCCCCCCCCCCCCCCCCCCCCCCCCCCCCGGGGCGCGAGGATTTTGAAGAGAAAGAAATGGTGTTTCTTTTTTTTCCTTTTCTTTTCTTTTCTTTTTTCATGCTCTTGCATGAAAATGATGGAGACCATTCTTTGGCTCCTTTTGTGTGCCAAAACCAGTGCAATTGGGGAAATTAGGTGGCTATTTGTCTACCTTGATGGCAGCACTAAGGTGGGTCCCATATGAGCTTTTTAACTGTCCAAACTTATACTGATAATATTTTTCTTTTATTGTTGGTATATGTCTTATACTATAATTATTGTTTTTTACACTGTGTTTCATGGTCCACAAGCTTCTACATCATCCACACAGTATAATTGTTAGAAAAATAGTACGTAGCTGAATTTTAAAATTTTTATATCAGAGTATTTTTCAAAACACAAGTTTGACATGCTATATGCATAAATTAACCAGATCTTACTAACCTTTGAATGTTGAAGAACACTCGTAATCCATGAAGAGAAGTAACGTTCTAGAAGAGCCTCAACCAATTGGTCTTCTTTGTTATTCTCTATCCACGATCGGAGTGCGTGTGGGCTCACATCGTTCAGCCTTTCCCCGGTGACTCTCCTTCCAACCAATTGAGAGAACCCAAAGCTAATGTTCATGATTTATGAACAAGAGCTCTCAGGAGTTTTTAGAATCTCACCAGCAGAATTTCACTCTCAAACTCTCAATTGATCTAAATGATAAAGAGACTCACTCTGCTTTTATAGAGGTTGGGTCTAGGAGTCAGTCCTTATTAGATAAGGCCTCAAAAATTTGAATCAGAATCAATTCAGAAATAATATTTGATAAAATCTACGTGGAAACGCGAGATCCTTTTATCGCTGGTCGGCAAGCCGGATCTGGCAGATCGGCATGCCGAACCTTCTCAATCGGCAGACCAAACTTAGTGATCGGCCTACCAAACATCCGATGAAAGATCCCTACGAATCTTTATTTTTCACTCGAGATTCTTGGGATAGACCCTCAATTTTAATTCAAATAACCTAATAAAAAAAGTTATTTGATTAAAACAGTTATATCTAGATAATCTCTAGAAAAATAAATATTCTTGATAATTCAACAAGTTTATCTTGAATTAATTTTATTACAAAATTAATTCAACCAATAAACAGACATAAATTATCTGATTTTACCAAATTTCAACCAATTTGATAAATCTAACATAAGTACCAATTATTGGAAAAGCATGCCGTATCGTTATAGGATTTTTGTGAGCTAACAAAAGAACCTGATGAACCTATATAGTTTAAGCTCCCAATAATTATGAAACCCAATATCACATATATACATTCATAATCACCAACTCCAACACTACTCCACTAAAAGCTTGGAGCTATACTCTCGAACTGTATAGAATTACGATGCTCGTATAACTAAGTCTCCATGACATATCACAGTGTATCGTATCCCCATAGGATTATCCATAACCAGCTTAAGGACAAGTTCTATCTTACCTTTTTGATTATTTTTATTTCACATTCCATTATCTCACCATCGAAAAACTTACCATCTAAAGACGGTATACCATTAAGTTACACCTATATATCCAAATGGTTGAGTGCTCCAATTTTTCAATTACAGGATAACGCATAGAAGAGGATATCACCACTCTTAAAAAGGAGCTATGGATTCCATATCTATGAATAACAAGTCTACGCTATCAAAAGTCATGCCTCCAACGCACCAGCATGCGTACCACTATTAAAATGTGGGTGTCACCCTTTGGTATATTAAAAGACACAAGTCAAGACAACAGGCCCACTATTCATGTCAGGATTAAGATACAATACAAGTGATTGTGTAAAGAGAATTGATTTTCCGAGATAGAATTATTAATCCAAATCAATTCACTTTATGTCCCGATCTAACACATCGTCACCTATGACAATATGTCAATGTTTCTACTGTGGAGTCTACCTCTGATGGTCAAGACAAACTATCTCCCAATAGAGATATAGATAACATAACAATCTTTACATGAATAAAGCGCCCAACTTTATTCCCTTGATTACGGATCTTATGATTTAAACCATCACCTTAAGAATCGTGTCTTTCATATAATCTGTCCATCATATGCCCAATACTTAAAGGTTTAGACCGACAGTCTTAAACTATTGTTTGCTCAACATATATTCAACAAATATAAACGTAAAGAGGACAAGATTTGGTATATAAATAGCAAATAAATTCTTTATTGATAAAAATGTCTCCAAAAACTTATTACATCTTTGCTCCTTAGAGCATACACATCAAACAATAATTCCTATATTGCTTAGTTTTACGTGGTCTAATTTTTATATTATATTACTTTATGCAGTATAATTTACATATTGCTTAACTTTATATAGTGTAGTTTTATATTGCTTAACTTTATCAGTATAATTCTTATATTGCATATCTTTATCAGTGTAATCTTTAATATGTATTATTCTCATATTGCGTGATTCCTATACTGTGTATTCCTTATACTGTATTTCTCTTAAAATTTGTTGCAACACATTTTGCAAAAATTAAGTTTCTAGCTTATTTTTCTTATCATTCCTTCTTTGTTTAAGACTTATAGCATGATTTTTAATCTTAAAAATCTTATTTTTATGTCTATGGAATTTTTCATAAAAATCGAATTTAAACAATAATCCTAGTAAGACCAAAATTACCTTTTAGATTCTTGCAAATTTTTTAGCATAAAATTTTAGCTCATAAAATTGTTCATAAATTACTTAACATAATCCTTAATTATTATATACTTAATACACTAGAAATTTTCAGATGTCACAAAAATAATAACATTTAACAAGGATCATTTAAATTGTAACATGTAGATGCTAAATATTTCAAAATCATAACTTAGGAGGTTCTAAAATCAAGTGTTGGGAAAAACATGAATTCATAGGCAGAAATTATGTAATGGAATCTATTCCAAACTTATTCATGCATAAATTCTAAAATGATAACTGGCCAAGTTTTAAGTACTTTTTTCGGAACTTATTAGGTTCCAAGTTTGAATCTACCAAATTTCAAATAAGAATCTGTAAAATCACAACTGTCATGAAAAAAAAACTCATTGTAACCTGATAGTTTCTAAAACTAAGCCAACCCCCCCTTCCCCAAACACACATATCTCAATTTTTTATTATAACTTGCAAAGTTCAATAACTAATAGGCCATTTGGTACGTAGGTTCAAAACCGTTTAAGTCAATTCAAATCATAAAGACGGTTCAAACTAGCATTTGGTGGAGTAATAACTAAAATTAGTTCAAATCATAAAGACGGTTTTAAACTAGACAAAACCTCCAAAATCTAAAGTTTGGCCCCCTTAAGTTTACACGATTTGAACCATTATTAATAGTAAAAACCATTCTCATTATCGTTTTCTTTACATAAACCATTGTTTTCTAAACACGAGTTCTTCTTTTAAATTTGATGTGATATTTTATTCTCATTTTAAATTTTTACGTTCTAAACGCTAGTTTGAAACCACCGTTTGAACCATATAGTTTAAAACTCATAGTTCAAACTATAAAGTTTTAAACCACATCATTCCAAACACACGCACGACACGAACCATAAACCTGTCTCAATTTCTTTGTAGCTTGCCAGGTTCTATAACTAAATCTATCTCAATTTATTTGTAACCTGCCAAGTTCCAAAACTAAATCTATCTCATTTTTTTTAACCTGCTAGGTTTTAAAACTAAACCACACACACATAACTGAATTTCTTTGTAACCTGCCACGTTCCATAACTAAACCACACACACATAGCTGAAGTTTCTTTGTAATCTACCAGGTTCCATAACTAAACTACACAAACATATATTTGAATTTTGGAACCTAGGTCTAGAATTTTTCATGCAAACATCAATTTTCAATAACCTAGTTCCAATTAACAAGTGTTGAAATTCATTTAATAAAATCTATAATTGGAACCTGGTTTTCAAATTTCAAAAGAAAAAAGTTCAAAATTGAATGAAGCTCGATTAGATCAGAACCTGTTGCCGTCATGTTGATGTTGTCATCGCCGACGCTAGTGAGATCAGAACGGAATGAAACCTGTGGAGATCAAAATGAAACCTATCACTATTGCAGTGGAATTTGGAATCTAGAAATGGAACTCGTTAGGATCTTGATTGCCTTCGCTGTCAAAGTTGCAATTTTGAATTGGTTGCCATCGCCGTCAAAGTCGCAGTCAGGACCTCAATTTGGTTGCTATTGGTTTACGTTGTCGTCGAAGTCAGAGTTGGGTTTGTAACTTCAGGAAAGAAATGAGCATTTATTGAAAGGGCAAATTTGTCCTTCAATAATCGTCATTTTCCAACAAAGAGACACTTTTGATAAGCTGTCTGTTGGAGAACAATATTGATAAGTTGAGGCATTTGAGGGACGTTTATGTTTTTTTTTTTTTCTCTTATGTTAATGTATTATAATACCGAACAATGATTTAATACGGTCCATCAAACATGTTCTAATACATTTTTTAAGGCATAAAACCACATTACTTATTGATAATAAAAAGAATTGTTCATATGTAAAAATTCCCTTTGTTTCAACCACGAAGTTCTTAATTTCATTTTACCTCCAAGTTCTAACCAGATTCTCTTTTTGCCACTCGTGTGATAATAGTGGACCATCATTCAGCTTGTCTTTATCTCAAGTTAGAACTCCAATTGTCATATTGGGAGAAATGGAAGACCCAGGACCAACAAATGAATCGAAGAATACACGTTTAAAAAGACAACACGAGAGTTTTTGGAAAAAAAGCGACAACTTAAAAAGTGAAACTTTAACGTTATAACATGTAAAAATTTTATATTATAATAAATTTTTATTTTTTACTATAGTATATAGATGCTTTGCATTGAGTTATATGGACAAAACAATAACCAACCGAGGGATTTTTAAAAATAGCTTTTTGGCCAAAATTTTTTTTGTCAATGGCTTTTTTTTTTTTTTACATCAAAAAATTAACTTTTTAGGCATCAAAACAGTTTTATTTTTTTTTTCACCCTACTTAGTTTTTCTCTTCGATATAGTTATTTTTTTCTTTTCTTTAAAAAAAACTAAAGTAATTTTGATGCTTAAAAAAGCTTTTTTTTTTATACTTTAAAAAAAAAAAAAAAAAAAGACCATTCCCTTAATTCAAAATTTCTTTCGGCCCTTTTATCAAATTAACCTTAACCAATATTATATAACAGACCACAGCAGAAAAGAGCGCCCAAGAAAACCCCAATTATTGTTATTAGAAAAAACCTTATTATTTATTATTTATTGTTTACTACTATAATCTTTCTCCCAACCCAACAACAATACAACATCAACGAAGGACGAGACCCCCTTTTACGATTACCATTTACCCCTTCAATTTCAAGGTATCCAGCAACGTTTTGTTTCACTTATTATTCTTGTTAAAGAATTTGGTTCACATTTGTTCTATTCTGAGTCAAATTTTACTCGGTTTAATGCTTTGTCGTCGTTCACATTCATCTTCTGTACAATTTCTACGCATATTGGCTTGTGTGCTTCTTTATGAAAATTTCTTGTTAATTGTGATTCACGTAGTGAAACTTCTGATTTTCGTTCGTTAGTTAATTTTTACTGAGTACCCATATTCTGGTTTGATTTCAATTACCTTATTTGTTACTCATTTGTTTTCTAAACGAGACTTCTAAAATCGTATCTTGTTTCTACAAGTCCCTTTTGCAGGAGAGGTTTTCAAGATGGAGATGGGTACGGTAAGGTTGGTCCTTTTCAGGTTCATTTACTGCAAAAGTGGAGGATTATGAAGATATTGTGGTTTAGTTTTTTTAAAAAAAAACCAAAATAATGATTAAAATAATCTATAGATAAAAGAAGTAATTTTGAACTTTGAGATCACATTAAAATTATATCAAATAAAGCAAAAGTATGACAGTTTCACGAACTTCATGTAAACTTGACGGTTCATAACTATTCCTACCAATAGTTTTTTCCCCTTGCCGTACAAAATTAGTGTTTTTGTTACTCAAACAGTAAATGTTGCCAACTCAAGCTAATGTGCTTTCATTTCACTTCTAGTTAGTATTAGCTGATGTTATGCTATATCTTTGTTTTCTTTATTGAGAACATTCGCACTGAATTTTGGGTTCAACAATGATTGGAAGCATTAGTTTCTCTTGATATGCTTGTACACTGTAAATCAACATTGTTTCTATTTTATATCTTTTCCACATCATTAAGATTATTATTCTTCTTTCTTTCGTAATTGGACAGCTGTTGTCTGGCAAAACAACTACCATGTTTCTCAACGTATACAAGAGCCTTTGGTGGGGAAAGTCTTCACCAACTTCCGCATAAAATGACTTTGTGGAATTTGATGGTGGGCCACCGGAGGTTGATGCAGCTTCAAGCTGCTATTGTGAAGAATCCTAAGAATTCTAGTTCTTGGAGAGCACATTGCACGTCTGTCGATCTGGAAGAGTCTTCATCAACAGAGTCGAACAATAATCCTAACGCTGAAGAGTCATCAGAGGAATCACTGGAGGAGCTTCTCTCTAAACCATTAAGCAGTGATCAGGCATGGACTTTGTCACTCACTCAGTTCCTATTGTTTCAACTTTATTTTTCTTATCATTGTATGGGATGTAATATCATGCTCCTAACCGTTTTGACCAACTAATATTGAAACTCTACCTCAGCTGACGGCTCTGCTGGCTGACTCTGAACGAGCAAACCTCCTTAGAAAACTAAGTGAAGCTAATCAACAAAACAGGTTTCTCAAGCGGCAGGTATTTAATTGATGCACCTGACTTTTTTCCTTCTCGCATTCTACGGTAATATTGATGTAAATTTAGTTGGAAATAGTTCATTCTTAAATTGATCAACTATTGTTACTGTTATATGTGTAAATAGTACAAGTGTATGACGAAAATTTGTGAATTTGCAATTTGTCTTTTCTTTTCCCTCCTCATATTTTTTGTGCGTTTGGTTTTTGCTTGCTCCTATGGAGAAACTGTAGATTGAAGATTCCAGATTTAGGGTTTATAATGGGGGAAAAGGACTTGAATGCGAACAACAGTAAACATAATCTTCACAATCTATTTACTTTGCTAGACTTTGACTCTCAATATAAATCCAAAACGGCAATCTATTTACTGAAAGCAATAGAATAGAGACCCTTATATACCCAACTTCTGTAAAACCAAGAGAACATGATATGCATGACTGTGTCTGCTTAAGCTATTCAGTAGGCATGTGCTTGGAAGTTTCTAGGTCTTTATATTGTAAACTAATTCTTCTAAGAATGGTCTACGGTTATAACCCTTTTGTTCTTAATGGCCATGTCGCTTGTATACTTTTACATTTAAGGTTTTTCCTTTTAATTTGAAATTTCCTTATTACCATGTATTGCTTAATTTATTGAAAGAAACATCCAAGCGAGAAAATCTCATATAAGGAAAAACACTATTTTTATTTCCTTGTTGTACTTAAATAAAACATTGCACGGCCTAGTTGCTATGAAGATTTATTGAGAACAAAGCCTACGATTGAAATGTTTTTAATCACTCATCTCTGCAGCTGCACATAAAGGAGGAAGCGTTGGTTAACTTTAAGAGGGAACTTGCTTCTGTGGAACTCAAAATTGAGGTTCAATCATACACAATTTTTTGTCAACTTTTAATGTGCCTCATGGTTATATTGCTATCAGATGAGTTATTAAGAAATCAATGTCAACGTATCATGCCCCTTTTTCCTATTGCGTCTCTGTGTATTTTCTACCATAGGCATGCTGTAATTTGAGCATTGTCCAACTTAATAAGAACTAGAACATTTCTCATGTTTTTCATGAATGTATTGTGTGGATTATCAGCCATCATAATTTGTTAATCAGGAGAAAATTTCAATGAAAGAGAAGTTGATGAAAATTCAGAATTAGACTGTTAGAATTCCTGGGGAAAACCTTTTTCGCTGCTTTTATGTGTTTATATAATTTTCTTTTGGAATGTCATGTTGAAAATTGCTGTTTCTGGAGAAAGAATCCTGTTGCAAGTAGCTAGTGGTTTGACTTCATAGTTACACACTGAGGGTCTGGGCGGTGGATGGTGGTGCCAATGGTGGCAAACTGTCAGGTGTCTACTCTTTTCTTTTTTTTTTCCAGGCGTCTATTTTATCTCATTTTTTTATGTGAATTTGGTTTAATGGTTTCAAGACTTGAGAAGCTTGGCTCTTCTTAAGTTTCAACCATTTTAGGTACATGTTGACCTCTGAGTTCTTCAGAAGGAACTTGTTTTTACACTTTAGAGGTGCAAGGCTTCCTTGTTCCTAAAGTCCAACACTTTCTGGAAGCTAAAAATGTCGTTATATACCCATATACAACTTCACGTGCTGAACTTGTTCGCAAAGTCCTAGTAAACATACCGGACTTTGAGGAAAACTTTCAGTTCTTCAGTAGGACAACATATGTCTTATATCGACTCCAACCTAATTTACTTAGCTTGACTTTTGATATTTTGCTTTATTTTTCTGAAGCATCAAGAATCTAGGTTCTAACTTAGCACAGTGCATTTGCCAGAAGCAGGTCTTGAAGAATTTGTATTATAATTTCCGTTGCCTCTTTTTTATGACGCTTGTGAATTCTTGGAGTATGGCTTTAGAAATGAGCCTTTTTAGGCAACACCTTGTAGAATATAGTTAAGACATTGGATTTCATGATTTTTATGAGCAGGCATTGGTAAAGCTAGCAGAGGAAATAGCTAAATATACCGCTCCAGAAGGTTCGAGAAAGGTCAACGGAAAATATATTCAATCTCACCTTCTTTCCCAGCTTGAAGGTACAATCATGTTGCTGTAAAATGATATCTTCTTTCACTGTAGTGATCGCAGCTACTCCTCACATCTGACCGTAAAAAACAAAATAAAATAATTACAAAGTTATATGATTTTAAATTTTATTGGTTGAATGAGAGGGGCATCATTGAACTTGGATTTATAATTCCCCAACTTTGACGTCTGGTGTTTTGTGTTGGTCTTATTTGATGGGCTACTTGAAATTTTATAAACAATAGTTAAAACCCTTTTGAGCTATATCAATGCCTAACAGATGACTTTTTACGCATATTTGAAGCTGTACTTGAGAAATTAAAGGAGCAGATAAAGGATGTTGGAGTAGCACAGTCTAAGGAGGTTCCCTTGTTCTGGTATGGCGTAGCTGAGGTAAGTCGATATCTTGGGTTTTACAGTCATATTAGTACACTGCTCTCTGTAAAGATTAATCTACCATTCTCTGATTGTGCAAGACGAATTGCTACACTTCCTAACATTTTGGGATGGATGTGTTGAGCCCTCTATTCAAACGGGTTCAAGGTGAACGTATTAATTAACAAGGACGTAGGTCCCATGACCCGAAATATGGAGTTTCTCTGTGTGGGCTTTTGAATAAAACTTTTTTGATACAACTTTGGCCTTTCCCAGAATTTGAACCTGAGCTCTCTCTTTTAACTCACCCTGCCCTTACCAACTAGGCTAGCACCGGTTAGCGTTAGCTTTTAAAGACTTAAACTGAAGTATTAGGAATAGCTGACATACTACTATAATATTAGTGAATTGGATTCTTTCTGACTGAAAATCTTCCAAGGTTTTCAGAAACACAACCTTTGGCAACACTCTAATTTGGGTGTTTTGTTAATCAGAGTGTCCAAGTTATGGGCACATTTGATGGCTGGAGTCAAGGAGAGTATTTGTCACCAGAATATACAGGTTCTTACACGAAATTCTCAACAACGTTACTGTTGAGACCTGGAAGGTAACTTTAGTACGCTTGGGTTTGGGTTATATTATTATACACGCATCTGCTGATTCTTGTCCTACTCTTCCACTCATTTTGTGACCAAAAACCTTTGATCTGTGAAGGTATGAAATAAAGTTCTTGGTGGATGAAGAGTGGCAACTATCCCCAGAATTCCCAACTGTTGGCGAAGGGTTAACGCAGAATAACTTGTTGATTGTGGAATAAAACTCCACGAATCTACTTGTGCTCATATGTATATAGTATGCAACTGATGCTACTTTCAGGGTATCCAACTTTTTCCTGATAATACATATGCTTCTTATGTATTTAATCTGATATTAGTTCGTAACATCTTAACAGGACAGCATTAACGGCTCTCTGCTTGTAAACAATATTAATTAAATAGTTCCATTATAAGGTCTTGTCTTCATTAATTTTTGGGTTAAATCTAAGCTTGAAAGCATGCAATGAATCACTGCGGCTTTTATAATATTAATCCTAAGATTTTTAGGATTTTTATATCTTTAAAAAAGGAGAGATAATTGGTGTCCTAACCCCAAGTACAACGGTCATTTTGCAATCTGCCAAGACAACAAGTAGATCAAAAAAGAACTTGGCAACAAGCAGTCAGGTAATCAATAAGTCATATCAACCAAACCTATATTCGGCGGATGTGCGGTCAATGAAGATAGATTTCCAGGTGCTGTTTGAGAAAGTCATGATAGATCGTCCTTGCTATAATCTTCAAGTAGATGCTTAACTATGAACCACCTACAAATTTCATCAAACTCAAAATGTATAAGCTACGCCACATCTTTTCTTTCTCCTGTTCAACCCCTCGCTCTTATCATACAAGTTTTGTATTTTAAAATTCTACCAGAATTAGGGTGCAAGGAAAAAGAACTCTCATTTAGCGTAGCCGAAAATTTGTGACCAATAGTGATTAAGATGCAGCAGAAACGTAATTGATTGGATTATTGAAGCGATTACAACGTTGCTTTATCTTTTCTCTTGTTGATTTAATTAGTATTAATTATTAGAGGACTACCACCTCGAAGAAAACTTCCAACCTTAAGTTTATATTATTATAAAAATCAAAAGGACTATATATCTAATTAAGGGTAGTTGATATTATTTGCAACTTGAATAGGACTTCAGATACAACTTGAGGCAGATTGAGCTCCTGTCTGTCGTTTTCCCCTTCCAATAAAATCATTGTTTGAGAGGCAGAAATTACTATTTTCATGTGATGTATAAGCAGAATACTAACTTCAAGACAAATGTAAAGCTAATAATGCATTCCCACGCTTAGGATCTTACAACCGACCAAAATCTATCATTTCATATTTTAAAACAATTTCATCATAGGAGTATGACTAATACGTATTTGTTATTCTGAGTAAGTTAAAAATATTATTCGTCCTTAACTTCAATATTTAAGCGTATTAAACTCATCCAAAACTCTGTTATTTTAACAACATGTCTATTCTAACACGTAACCAACTACAAATGTATTCTTTGTTTATGAATTGTTCGACCAGATATATTATGGGCAAAATAGAATTTTTGTTTAGGTACAATTTCGGGTACAATTTTGTTGCTGTTCGTCCTCAGCTTCAAGGTAGGTATTAGAGTGGTTCAGAAATGTTATTATTTTAACATGTCAACTTCTTAGCTTCATAAAATTACAAATATCTCCTTTGTTCATAAATTCGGCCCTATTTTTAGATTTGAAAAGATATAGTAACAAGATGGAAAGAATATAGGAAGACAAGAAAGATACATAACCTAGCTGAGTTAAAAAAAAAAAAAAAAAAGAACTGTGAGAGTGGTTATTGTATACGATCTAAACTCCTTTCTCTAATCCTTATACATTGTAAGAGACTAGAATTGAGGTTCGTTGAAAGATTTTAAATCCTGTGGTTAATTCTTTTCTTCCTCCTTTCTCTTTAATCAAACAAGTGTGGGTCTCAAAATCCTTCCACTAAGAAACTTTTTAGGCCCTGTTGTTATTGTTTATTGTCGGTTTATTATTGTAGTTTGTTGATTATTGCCGTTTTATTGTTGTAGTTCATTACATTCTCTTCATCGTCAAAAAAAAAAAAAACCAAAATTCAGAAAAAAAATGTAAGAATTATATAGAATAATTCTTTAAATCATGCTCTTGTTTTTTTTTTTTTGTCCCAACATTAACTAGCAATCTTACTTTTAGTAATCTTATGGTTAAGAATTGTGTTCAATCAATAAGGTATTTTTTCATACGAATACTGTAAAATAGTGCTATGTAAAAAGTCAATCATAAACTAGTTCAAATTTGATTTATAGAAGAATTACATGCATTCTATGATATAAAGTAGTATTATTTTAGTTGGACATAGTTTTTAACCGCATATCAGATTCAAGTACAATTTAATATAATAGCCTAAAGAAGAGCCATTTAACACTGTACATCGTGAAACAAATAGAGTGTAGATAGTGTAATGTTTTACCTTTTTTGTCCCAAATGTTTGCCTTTTTTTACACTTCATGGTTTCTTTTGTTTTTGTTTTTATCTGTTTGTGGATAATTTTGAATTAGTTAGTACCTAAATTGACGCTTTTGGCCTTAAATGGAATCTTTTTTATTTCATCTGATTTTTTTGCCAGTGTTTTTTTCGTCATTTTGAATCCTTGGCAGTTCCCTTAAATGAAATTTTCCTTATTCTATTTTTTTTTTTTAAAAAAGATAGCTTCTAAAGTCATTGTTCTTGATTGTGTTCTATTTTTCTCTTTTTTTGATTTTTTAAAAATTTAGGGTTCATCGGGAGATTTTAATTGTTTAATATGTTGAATTTTTCCCCCTATAGTCTCTGTAGTCATTATTTTTTATTATACTCTTTTTTTTTTTTTTTTTGCTTTTGTTTGATAATTTTTTGAATTTTTTTGGTTCTTTGGGAGAAATTGATTTGGAGAAATTAGTGATGAAGAAGGAGCAAAAGAGGCGTATTTTGTTTTTTTCCTTGTCGGGTTTTTTTACACAAAAATATTCTTTCGGAATCCAAACAAAAGAATCTGATGAAAATTTTTTTTCTTGTTTTTTGCAGGAACAAAAGTTTGCATTGACGTAGTGATTTGGTCTTAGAACTTGACAAATCGGACTATGGTTTCAGAACCAAAAAAAAAAAAAAAAAGGTCGATAATACTTTTATAATTTGGCTTACTTTTTTTGAAATTTATAGCTAAACTGTAGTTATTTCTTTGCAGAATTATGTTATCTATGTATTTTTTTTGTTGTTTGTAAGTACGTGACCAATTGATTACCTTTTTTTTAAGGAATTTTTTTTTCCTTTACGTTGTTGTTTGTTTCAATCGATTGTTTTCTATAGGAGAAGCTTTTTATTTGTTTGATTCAATCTTCTTTGAGAAATTATTGTTCCAGTCTTACAAGTTTAAAAACTATTTGTTATTTTTTTAATAATCTGATATTTGATTTGTATTTATGATATTGATGATCTGTGATGTTTAAGTTCATGATTTTTAACCTAAGTTGATGATTTATGATATATATATATATATATATATATATATATATATTTGTAGATTTATGTGTAACGTTTCGAAATTAATTAAATGTTATTAGTGAGTAAAATAGTGGATTAGTGTGCCATAATGAGTATTTTAAACTTGATTTGAACATTTTGTGGAATTTTTGAAATTAATGTTGTTTTGATTATTTTGATGATTTTTAATCACTACAAATTATTTTTATTTGTTATTTTGAATTTTGAAACAAAACAATTTATCAAATGACCAATAGGTCCCCCGAAGGACATGGTTTCCCTTCTCATACTGCTCTCTTTCCCTCTATTTATTCTCACTCTCTCCCTCTCCTTCACTCAACTCTCTCTCACTCATTCTCTCTCGTTCTCTCCCTCTCTTCCTCTGTCTCTCTTTCTCTTTCTTCTTCTCTCAAAAATTTTTGAATCAAAATTAATCTCAAGCTTCGGGTTAGTGGATTGAAGGCTCAGGAATGCGATTTAGCAACCATGACTTCGATTTAAAGCTTCGATTCGAGGCTAGATTCAAAATTTCTTAGTATTTTAAAATTTAAGTTTTCTTAAGCTTAGAAAACCACCAATCCAGGTTAGAGAAACTTAGAACATCTATAATCTAAGCTTTGTTTTATCAAAAACGGATTTAATCAAGATTTTCTATTTTTCTTCAATTTTGGAATTTTTCAAAATTCTTGTCCAAATCTTGTTTTAATGCATTAAAAAGTAATCTACTATGTTTTTCTATCAACCATGATCATTATTCATACTTGGGATTTGAGAAAACAAATTGAAATTGAAGATTCGCGCTCGGGAGGCCGAGAACTTGTGCTTAGAAAATTTTGAAACTTTTTTAGATTGGCAGGCCGAACTTCATGTTCGGCAGGCCAGATTCATGAGTTTGATAGGCTGGATTCATACAACCAGCAGGCCGAACTTGGAAAAGTTTGGCCGACCGGACCTAGACTTCCGGCAGGTCAAACTGCACAGTTCGGCTGGCCGAACCAGGGCAATCGGCAGGCCAATCAGGCATGTGGAATTTTGTTATTTTTCATCCGTTTTCACAGTTTTAAACCCCGATTAAGATTCTGACTTTGTAAAATGATTTTATAAACTTAAATGGCACATTAGGACACCATGAGACACTTTAATGACATAGAATATCTTAAACTAGATACTGATAGACTTAGTTATTATACATTTAAGGTTGTTCGTGGTTCCGTAGAGCTGACGTGTAGCGGACACCGGTATGAGTATTGAAGTATGACTTCTACTCTCCTCTTAGTAACCTAGTTTTAAAAACGATTTTGGCCCAAAAAGGATTTTCATTAAAAATATTTTTAATGATTGTTTGAGAAAGGATTTCATTGACTGTTTTTATAAACAGTAGACTGAGGAGATTTCATAATAAACCTCATAATGAATGTAAATGAGAATATTTGGTAAAAAGAGATTTTAATAATTATAGAAAGATATGTGTGTGTGTGTGTGTGTATTAGGGCATGATGCCATATCAGAGATCGGGTTGTGTAGTACATGACCTTGGGGGCAGGTCCCAAAACTCAGTTGGGCCACTTTGGTGGTGAATATTATGATTTGCCCGGAAAAGATAAAAGGTACTTTCTGAATGAACTGTTTTTAATAAAATCTATTTAAATGAATTTATTTATTTGACTTTATTTCTTAAGGTGAAGTTTTATTTAAATTTTTTATCTGTTTTAAGATATAGTGCTGTTGAGCCTTTCGCTCACCCTTTTATTTGTTTTAAAATCTTTCTCCTTCTAGGTGGAGTTCAACTTATGATTGGAGATGAGTCCACAGACAAGACATTCGAACCATGGTTTTCACCACTTTTTTAGTTATAAAGAGTGTAAAGCTAATGTAGTGATGATGATTATATATTTTTATGACATGTTGAGTTTTATATAATTTATCTAAATATTGCTGTGGATATTTTTATTAATTTAAATTTTGAATTTGCCTATAGTTTGTTACCGTTAGACATGTATGTCTTAAGGAGTAACAAAGTAATATGTTTTTGAGGACATTTTTATCAATAAAGAGTTTATTTATTATTTATATACCAAATCTTGTCCTCTTTACGTTCATATTTGTTGAACGTATGTTAAGCAAACAAAAGTCTGAGACGTCAATCTAAACCTTTAAGAATTGCACATATGATTGGCAGATTATGTGGAAGATATGATCCTAAGGTGACGGTCTAAATCATAAGATTTGCAATTGAGGGAACAAAGTTGGGCACTTTATTCATGCAAAGATTGTTATGTTGTTTATATCCCTAATGGAGGATGGTTTGTCTTGATCATCAAAGGTGAACTCCGTAAATAGAAACATTGGCATATTGTCATAGATGACGATGTGTTAGATCGGGATATAAAGTGAATTGATTTAGATCAATAATTCTATCTCGGAAAATTGATTCACTTTAGACAATCATATGTATTGTATCTTAATCTTGAGATAAATAGTAGGCCCGTTGTCTTGACTTATGTCTTTTGATATACCAAAGGGTGACATCTATATTTTAATAGTGATACACATGCCAGTACGTTGAAGGCATGACTCTTGATAGCGTAGACTTGTTATTTATAGATATGGAATCCATAGCTCCTCTTTAGGAGTCGAGATATTCTCTTATATACGTTATCCTGTAATTGAAAAACTAGAGCACTCAACCATTTGGATACATAGTTGTAACCAAATGGTATACTGTCTTAGGATGGTAAGTTTTTAGATGGTGAGATAATAGAACATATAATAAAAATAATCAGAATGTAAGATAGAATTTATCCTTAAGCTGATTATAGATAATCCTATGGGGATACGATACATTATGATATGTCATAGAGACTTAGCGGGCTTCGCAATTCTATATAGTTCGAGAGTGCAACTCTAAATTTTTAGTAAAGTAGCATTAGAGCTAATAATTATGAAATATATATCTAGGATATTGGGTTTCATAATTGTTGAGAGCTTGAACTAAAAGGTCCATTTGGTCCCCTTTGCTAGCTCACAAAAATCCTATAATGATATGGTATGCTTTTTCAATAATTGGTTATTTGTGTCAAATTATCAATCTGGCTGAAAATTGGATAGGATCAGATAATTTATGTCTATTTATCGGTTGAATTAATTTTGTAAAAATTAATTCAAGATGAACTTGTTGAATTATCAAGATTAGATAATTCATATCTGTTTGTCGGTTGGATTAATTTTCAATAAATTAATTTACAATAAATTTGTTGAATTATCAGGAATATTTATTTTCTTTGAGATTATCTAGATATGATTATTTTAATTGGATAATTTCTCTATTATTGAATTATTTGAATTAAAACTGAGGCTCTATCCGAAGAATCTCAGGTGGAAAATAAAGATTCCTAGAGATCATTTAACGTAAGTTCGGCCTATCGACCGAGAGATAAATGGATCACGTTTTTTATGCAAATTTTATCAGATATTGATCCTGATTTGATTTTGATTTGAATTTTTGAGGTCTTATTTGATAAATACTGACTCCTAGGCTCAACCTCTATAAAAAAGGGAGTAAGATTCATTGTTATTTAGATCAGTTGAGAAATTTAGAGTGAGACTCTGAAACTTTCTAGAAAGCTATTGTTCACAAATCACGAACTATTGCTTTAGGTATTTCTCAATTAGTTGGAAAGAGAATCATTGAGGAAAGGCTGAATGACGTGCGCCCACATGCACTCTGATCGTAAATAGAGAATAGCAAAGAAGACCAGTTGATTGAGGCTCTTCTGGAACGTTATACTCTTCACGGATTATGGGATCTTTTCTGCATTTACAAGGTTAGTAAGATCTAGTTAATTTATACATATAGCATGTCAAACTTGTATTTTGGAGAATACTCTCGTATAAAAATTTTTAAAATTCCGTTGCATATTACTTTTCCAACAGTTACTTAATTTGAATATATTATTTTGCTTTAGTAATTTCTTTTGATTGTGTTTCTGCTAGTGTTTTTTTGGTCATTTTGGATCCTTAATAGTTTAAATAACGCTTTTTCGTTTTAATAGAATCTCTTTTATTTTATCTGTTTCATGGTTCAATCATCATGCTATAAATAACGTTTACATTTCTTTTTTTTTTCCTTTTACCGTCGGTCATTTATATTTGCTTGAATTATTGTTTGTACATTTATTACTTAAGTGTTTAAATTAAAAATTTTCAATAATTGTAAAAAGTTTTTAAGAACCCAATTCATCCTCTCTTTGGTAGCTATTCTTAAGTTAATAATTAGTATCAAAGCTAAAAGCTCGAATTCATTTTAAAAAAGATTTTATAATCTTAAGCATGACTAATCAATCTTCATAAATTATGGAAGGCCATTCCACTAGTAGACCTTCTTTCTTCAATGGGGTTGACTACAATTATTGGAAAACTAGGATGTCAATTATTTGCAATCTATTGATTATGATCTTTGGGATATCATCCAAAATGGTCCATATAAACCAATGAAAGAATTGGACAAAGGTTTAGTTCCTAAAGAACCTAGAGAATATATTGATGAGGATGAACAAAAATTATCTTTGAATGCTAAAGCTATCAATTTTTTATATTGTGCATTAGATAGAAATGGGTTTAATAGAGTAATATCATACACATTCGTACATGAGATATCGTGCACATTAGAAGTTCGTGAAAGGACAATCCAAGTCAAGGAAACTAAGATAAAATATCTCTTACATGATTATAAAATGTTTAAAATGAAAGAGCATGATACTATCAATGAAATGTATACAAGATTTATAGAGATTATTAATGGTTTGAAGTCTCATGGTAGGACTTTTAAAGATCGTAAACTAGCAAGGAAGTTAAGATCGTAAACTAGCAAGGAAGTTAGTTTGGTTGTTACCACTATAATAGCATGTCAAGAGAACAACATTAGAAGAGGCTAAGGACTTATCATCTTCCCGCTAGAAGAATTGGTTGGTACTCTCGTGACCCATGAAATTACAAGGAGGCAAAATAAAGAAGAGAAAGATAAGAAAAAGAAAGAGATCGCTTTGAAGGCTTCCATACTTGATGACAATGATGACGAAGATGAAAAATATGAAAGCCTAAATCCAAAAGAATTAGAAGAAATGGCTATGCTTGCAAAGAAATACAATAAGTTTTGCTAGAAGTTTGACTAAAGCAAAGGAACTAGAAGAAATGAAGAGCCTAGAAATCGAAGACAAAGAAAAAGAGTTTCAAGAGGATCCAAACTCTTCTCATAAGATCATCTCCTAACCAATTCAACCATCACAACAATATCAACATCAAATGGAGCATTCAAAAGATAAGTCCACTTTACAACCTTTGTCAAAAGACTTGAGGTACCATCCTTGTTACCCTAAGACTGATATTATCACTCATGATAGTCCAACTCATAGGGTAAGAACTAGATCATCATTTAAAAACATTTGCAATATTTTAGCTTTTCTTTCTCAAATCAAACCAAAATGTTTTAAAGATGCCCAAAATGATGAATTTGAATTTTAGCAATGCAAGAAGAGCTAAATCAATTTGCAAGAAATGATGTATGAAACTTGTTCCTAAGCCTAGTTCTCAACCTGTAATTGGTACTAAATGGATGTTTAGAAATTCTTGAGCCCTATCATTTAGACTTTTTTCCTTCATTATCATTTCTTTAACCGTCTCAATGTTTTTGTCGTTTGCTTCTAGGCCCATCATTTAGGGTTTTTTTCTCTTTATTTTCTACTTTTCCGCCGTTTGCTTTAAAATACCGTACCAGTTTGGTCTTAGTAGTTTTTTTCCGTTTTTGTAAGTGTTTTTTAAAGTAATTTTGAATCCTAGGCATTGAAAATCATTGTTTTACTATTAAATGAATTTTCTTTTCTCTCCTTTGTCTTCTAGTTTTAACAAGATAACTATATTCACTTGGTGGTTTTTGGATATATTAATATTTAACTCCAGTCATTTATCTTTCTCATACACATATTGTGATATAGGTGACAAATATTGTTCCTTATGACATTTTATACTTTTTTTGTAGTTGCTATTAGTGTTTTTGTCCCTGCAAAAACACTTATGAAGTGGCTACAAGAATAGTTAACTTATTTGTCATATATTGCTAAAACGATTTAATATATGAGCCACAACTTTTATATAAAAATATTATTTTATTAATGTTTCATTTTTTTCTATTTTTTGTTATTGGTTATATTTAATTAATAACATTATTATTATGTGTATTTTTGATAGTTAAATTTAACTATTGAAAATATTTAATCTGTTTGTTCATATCTGAAGGACTAAGCAGTTGTAGAAAACAGAAAATAATATTTATTTTTCCCAATTTATTTATATTGTACATCATTATAGTCAGTGTTTTAGATTATAAAATTATCCATTATTGCCAACTTATGTAATTAATATACAAATTAAAAAAATTTGCCGAATAAATTACTACAAAATAATATACTACCATTTACATAGATGGAAAAATATGCATTTTTTTTCATTTTCAACAATGTCAAGGAACATATTTTTTTAATTTCAAATTCCAAACATTAGTTAAATCATAATAATTAATAAATTATATTGGTAATTTTACTTCTGAAAACGAAATAAAATTTCAACACTTAGAAATTGAGTTATTACAAATTTTGTCTAAGATCATTAATAGTATCCTAATAATCAAACATAAACAAAATTAGAAGATAAAAAATAAATTGTGCCAATTTATAAGCAATTTATGATAATTCCATACACAAAAATTGACAAAAAGAACGCATAATGAAAATAAATCGGTGAGATTATTTTTTTTCACCATAAAACTTATTAGACCTTTCAAAATATTTACATTGCAAACTTACGTCATTAATGTACAAATTTATAAGCTTACCCAATAAATTATTAGAAGATAATATGCTACCATTTATATAAATGGAGAAAATATGTATTTTTTTCCATTTTCAGCAATTTTAACAAATATTTTATTCCAAATTTCAAATATTAGTCAAATCATAATAATTAATAAATTATTTTGTTAATTTTACTTTTTGAAAGCAAATAAAAATTCAACATTTAGAAACTAAGTTATTAAAAATTTCCCCTTAGATTTTTAATAGTATCTTAGTAACTAAACATAAACAAAATCAAAAGAAAAAAAGTAAACCACGTCATTTCATGAACAACGATATTGCAATTTCATACACAAGAACTAACAAAAGTAATACGAAATGATCAAAATAAATCAGATGGAATGTTCTTTCATCATAAAACTTATTGGACTTTTTCAAAAAATTTTTGCATTCTCCTTAGCATTAGTTTCGGCAAAAGTAACAGTCTTCACAAAGCATAAGCCTCCAATAATTTTAAAATTATAGATAAGTATGTATAACTTTTTTCATAAAATTATTTTGAAAATTTAATATCTTAAAATTCTAACTCTCTTTAAATAATTATTAATCAGCTCTAAATTTATAATTTTTTTAAAAAGATAATTAATCTAAATTGTCAAAAATAATTATAAAAAGAATAAATTAAATGATTCTAAAATATTTGGTTGCAATAAATTCATCAATATTTCACATTATTTATTTACCAATATTATAATTTTGTTTATATTAAAATTTTTACAAACTAAAATATATATATTTTTGGTAATTTAATATATGTAATATCAAGAACTAATTTGTTTTTCTCCTAGTTTTAACTATGGAAACAAATCTCAATCATTCCAAATTAAATAAAAATGAGAAGGATTGTTTCTATTTCCTAGTCTACCAAATGATTCGCCTTACTTAGATACACATTTCTCATGATTTTAGCAAAACAAAACCCTCTTTAGCAATTTGTTTTTATCTTTTTCTTGTTCAAGTAGCTGCTTAAGGTACACAGCCCCTGTCTCATGAAAGCGCCTTTGCTTTTTTGCTTTGGGTTTGCAGTCCAAGTTTAAAAAAGCAGATTTCAATTTAAGGCAACCTGGTTGATGTATATGTCATTATGTTCTTTGCTTTCCACTTTGTACACAAACATTGCTCAAATACTCTTCTCATTTCATCTCTCTTTCTAGATCTCTTTCCGCGTGTAGTACTCTCTCTCTCCCCTTCGAGTGGTGGAGAAACCTCCTTAAGGACTTTCTTAAATCGATGCACTTTCTTCTCCGCTACCATTCGCGGAGGGCTGCTGCGCGTACGCGACACGCGCCGTCCTTCACTTGCTCCTTCTCCAGCCACTTGGTACTATAGTTGCCTTAAAAAAGATCACTAACTCACACCCTTCTACTCAAATAGAAAAGAAAGAAAGAAAGAAAGAAAGAATGCAGTCAAAGATGACAACAGATAAGCACAAGAAGATGAAGAACAACGGTTCTGATCATCATAGTACTCATAAAAATAGGTTGTTGATAACGGTGAATGTTTTTGGAAGTGCAGGTCCGATGAGGTTCGTGGTGAACGAGGATGATGTTGTGGGTTCAGTCATAGACACTGCTCTCAGATCATGTGCCAGAGAAGGAAGGCTTCCTCTTCTCGGCACCCACGCCGATGATTTTCTTCTCTTCTGCGTCGATGCTGGATCTGATGGTACTTTCACTCACCCTTTCCCCAAGGAGCAGTAATATTTAGCACAAGCCTGCTTCCTCAAACCTTTTTCTTTTCTTTAATTTAATATCTCAAAATATTTCTTTAATATTTAAATCCGGCCTATGCAACCACGGATCTAATAAGGCCCCACTGAAAAAAATATTATTATCTTTTCACCCCCATATAATTATAAGGTAATTAATACGGTGGTGGTAGAAACTATTATTTAAAAATGTTTGTTTTATATTGTAATAATTTTTTTATTGTAATATATAAAAGTTTTACATTGTTTATAATTGAAATAATGATTCAATCTGCTTTTTGTTAAACAGCACATTAATTTCCTTTCTTATGTGTCCAAAAAAATATTTTTACTTTACTTTATGAATTTAATTATATACATATTTAATCTTTTACTCCTGATCTTCTCTTTACGCTTTTTTTTAATTATTCTTTCTTATTTTTATTATCATTTGTTTGGTCACCAGGATCCCTACTTTAAAAACCAATTAATGCTGAATTTTGGTTAATATGTACTGATGATTTTATTAGACGTTTGTAACAATAAAACATGATGCTAACACTTTTACATATAAAATTTTTGGAGTACAATTGTCATTAATTAAGGAATATTGACTAGAAGTTTATTATTCAACAGTATTTATAATTTACTTAATATTGTCTTATTTAGATTCATATGGTTTATCCTTATTTGTGCACCCACTGAAATAAGGTCTTGGATCTATCATTGGGTATATGTAGTTTTTTTTCATTCCTAAATGTAATATTGTTAATGTGTTTACGTAACCATCAATTTATTGAAATGTAACATATAGTGTTACATTTGTTGGACTACATTTATTAAGTGTTATATGTAAACAAATTAAAAATTACATAAATGTAAAAACAAAATTACATTTGCAAATAAAAAAAGTTACAAATGTCGTTTGATACTGGACTGGAAACCATCTCTATGATTTTTTTACAAAGTCTTATGTAATTTTAGGAGAAGTTAAAGAGTCCTACCTTTACAGATAAGCTGTTTTTTATACCCTGCTACAACATTTTTTTTCCCTCAATTTGGTTCCATCAGTTCAATAATAGTGTTAATGGGATACCGACATTTTCTAAAAGAGTATTGACATTGTTTAATAAATATAACGCATATATTAAAAATATTTCCCGTGGTGACAGGGGCGACATTTTTGGCATATATGTAGAATTTTGTTAATTTTATTTACCGGTGTCAAGATTAATTTTTCACCTAAAACTAAGCGGTGATGCATAATATTACTATATTTTTGTTTTGGTAGGATGTTTTCTTGCTAATTACTTCAAATTACTTGTCTAATTTTGGTTTTTAAATAGTGCCTTTCTAATCATAAACAATTATATTTTGATACGCCATTTAAAAAATTAAAAGGGTAAATTATGTTAACACCTCCTGTGTTTTATCCAAACTACAGAGACATCTATTAGACCAAAACTAATCACATTAATACTTCCTGTCTATTCAAAGAAGATTACAGAGAAACCCTCTCTTTTAGTTGACCTTGAGTTGACTATTAATTTTATTCTAAATACCAAAAAAGCCCCTTTAACTTTCAAAAAATGGTTTTAGTTATTTATGTGTTTCAAGAAAAAAAAAGAAAGATAAAATGTTTTTTTCTTTTTCTCTTTCTCCAAAAATAGCAATTATATCCAAGAAAGATAAATTACAAAGATTAAAATTATATAATCTTAAAAAACTCCAAAATTAATTTTTTAAAATAATCACTACAACGCACACTAATTAAAAGCGTGCTTCAATATCAACAAAATTTAGAAAAATTAATTACAAACCAAATCTAACTAATTCCAATAATACAATAATACAATTAAAAAAGTTTATTTTTTCATAAACGAACTAATTTCAACAAAACAAAAAAATACTTTATTTTTTCAGCATAAATGAAAAAAATATTTTTTAAGAAAAAAAAACCAATATGAAACTTTTAAAATTAAAAATAAAACAATAAGATAAAAAATCAGACCTGTGTCACTTCTTTCCCTCTCCTCCCCTCTTTCTCTCTTTTTCTCTCCCTAGTAAGGCATGGATGGTGAACTGAATGGCAGGGGAAGGGGGTGAAAAAGGTGGGGGTGCACGGGGGTGGAGGCCTGATGGGGGTGGGGGGCGACAGGGTGGGGGTCCCAATGAGGGGCTTGGTGCAATGGGAAGGGGTTGATGAGCAGGATTGGGTTCAATAGGAAGGGGCTAACAGGTGGGGCATGGCTGGGCTCGACGAGCGGGGTTTGGGTGGTGTTGGGCTCAACAAGAACGGGGACTAAGCTCGATGGGAATAATGGCGGGTTGGGTTAGGCGGCCTGGTGGTCGGGTCACCTCAGGGGGGAGCGTTGGTCGCCGGCAGACGGAGGGAGGGTCGGAATAGTGAGACTTGTTTGGTTGCTAGGGATTTTTTCTCTTTTTTTTTTTTCAAATTAATGGTGGTGATTTGATTTCTTTATATGAATGGCTGAGATTAAACAAGGTAGCTTTGTCATTTCAAATAAAAAATTAACAAAGTTAAGTCAGTATGATTAGTTTTAGTTTAGAGGGTGTCTTTATAATTTGGGTGAAACACATGGGGTGTTAGTGTAATTTAGCCAAATTAAAGTATTGACATGATAAAATATGATTAGATGGGTGATGTGAATCCTTTAATTGTCTGTTTAATAGTGTATCAATCTAAGGATCCGCTCGACATTGCTTTTAGAGGCTATTTTATAGCAATTTAGGGTGTTTGGCAAACCCTGTTTTTGAAAAGTTGCTTTTAAAAATTGCTGCCCAGTAGGAAAATTTGAGAAACAAGACAAGGGTTACTTTTTTGCAGCAATTTCTGCCATTATAATTTCAAATTACTAAAGTATCCTTAATAATAATACATGATTTTTAATTTACTTATTTTTTCCATCAAAATTTAAATAATATCAATATAAGAAATTTAGAATTTATATATATGATAACTTTTTAATGCCGTTGTACTTTTTTTAGAGTTTTTTTTTTAATTTACTAGGTCCATGAGATCAAAGATTTACTTTTAGTTTTTTATGTTATTTATTTTATACATAAACGTATAATTTATCTTGTTCTACAAAATTAATTTATTATTATAATATATTAAATAATAAAAAATAAAATATATATTTTTAGCATTTTAATGTAACCTTAAAATTAAAATTAAAAACTAAAATTGTAAATATGCTAGTAAAACATAATTATTTTTGTCATTATACATCAGTATAGTAATTTTATATATAGTTTATTAAATACCTGCAATTCTGTTTCTGGTATTCATACAGCTTAAAAACAATTGCCAAACACTTACCTACTCGTGATTTACAGTATAACACAACAACAACACAACAAAAACATAGCGCAGCAAAAGCAATAGCATAGCACATCAATGCCAAACTGGCCCTAAGAATAATCTTGATAATCTGAGATTTTTGTGGCCTTAAAACTTGAGTTGGTTTAGTAAGAAAGAAAACAAAAGGAGGGAAATGGGTGAGGAGATTAGTGGAAAGATTTTTGAATCCATAAATGTTTGGTAATATATATATATAAAAAAAAAAAAGAGGAATAAATTGTACCAGGGACTTCAAATTCTTTCTAAATCTCAATGTTAATCTAGAAAAATATGGACAGATTAGAAGACAAAATGCATATCAAACGCATTATATAATAGAAACCTTCCTATTCTTTTCTTCTTGAAGCACCGAGATTACAAGCTTCTTTTTTTTCTTCTTCTTTATTTTCTTTTCCCCTTACCAAACATAGCGTTAGAAAAATGCGTATGTTTTGTTTAAACTCGGTTTTCGTAGTTTGAGATTTGTGATTCTTGGACTTCTATGTCTTCATGACAGTTTTAGTTCAATGCTATTTTTTTTCCTTTTAATTAATCTGTTTTCTATTTGTTTGTATCTCTTTTTTGTTTTTTATCCCCCACCGTGTTGTTAGCTTTAAGTCCGTTGGCACAGATCGGGTCTGAAGGAGTAAGGAAGTTTATGCTTTGCAAGAAGCAGAGGCAGCTGCAGATGACAGATAGGAAGCCATCAGATCTGATTGCTCAGAAGGGAATCAGTCGCTGGAAGTCATGGCTTCACAACCCCTTTACTTCTAAGTTGCTATCCCATTGATATATATATATATATATATATGTTCTGATCTCAATAAATAAATAAATAAAGACTTATGTGAGACACTCAAAATATGCCTTTCTCACGACTTTTTTAATGTGCCCAAGACTGAACAACATACCATAAAGTACTATATGATGCAGTGCATTTTGAAAGCATATGCTCGGCGTGAAAAATCCTAATATATGCCTTAATCTAGTTCATTGGAAGTTAGAATCTGTTTTTGTCATTTAATTTTTTTATTTATAATTATGTGGCTTTATTTTGGCTTCATTGGTCCTTATAGTTTTGGCCCGAACGGATATTCTTTAATGCGTAGGGAGAGGACAATGGAGGTATTAAAACATAAGAAAGTTCCTCTGCCTTTTTTATGGGAGAATAAGCACATGACTTTTAAGAAAATAGAGGCTCAAATCAAAACGTCTTTATTTTATGTTGTTCAGGACATACTTAGATGTACAACGAAAATTACTTTCCTAAGTAAGAGTGTAGACCATGAATTTTTGTTTCTCCGAATGATAAATATATTAAGAAAATTACGAATTGTGCCATCCTTAACCGATCATTTTTAGTGTTTTTTTCTTTCAATTACTAGAATTATGTTCCTCTCAAATTAATCATTAACGAGAAAAAGTGAGTGCAAAAATTTTTACAGGTTCCAAACCTTTTTATAAAACTATAATTTAGTCTTTTAACTTTTTTTAGTTGAATTTAACTTTAAATTTAGGTGCAAAAGACTAGAGTAACCACGCCTGCTTATTTCCCCTCACGTGTGTTGCCCCTGTTAAACATTTAAGGGGTATTTTGATAAACATGGTGTGAAAAAACAAAAAAATAAATTAAAAACTCTTTTTTTTTATGATTTTTAAAATAACTTTTAAAAAAAAAATTTTATTAATGATTTTTTTTATCAGTTTTTGGCAAAAAAAAAAAAAAAGTTTTTTGAACCTAAAAGCTGCTTTATATTTTTTTCATCCTGTTTAAATTTTTTACTTTACTACAATTTTTTTTTTTATCTTTTTAAAAAAAAACTAAGATAATTTTTCTACCCAAAAAACCGTATTTTTTAGTGTTAAAATAAAATCATTTCCTCAATTAAAATTTTTTTTTTGCCTTTTTTTTTAATTATTCCTTTTCTTTCTCACTCTGGCAAATCTGAAACCCAACCTCTTTCTTCCTCATCCCTCCATAGCCATCAACGGGGGGACTCAAACTCCCATATTATTTTTCTTTCTCTCTCTCTTAATCTGGTTCGTCCCAGACCTGAAAAACGCATTTCTATTACTAGAAAAAAAAAAAAAAAAACTAAATATGCTTCATTAGAAAAGACCACATCTAGGAAATAAATCCAAAACCAACATTACAACCTTAAGGGCAAAAGAAATATAGCCAGAACTAATAACAAAAACAATCTGAAGGAAAGAAGGCATCTTTGAATTTACAGACCCAGAAACAAAAAAAAAAAAAAAATCTACGATTGAGAAGATTTCGAAGAAGAAGAAATGAAAAAAAAAATTCTGACGAGATCCATTCTAGAGAAGCTCACCTCAGAACCAAGAAGCTATGTCATCAATGCCCTAGCTTTGTCTCCTTTTCCAAAGATCCTCTTTTTTATTATTTTTTTTTTAATTTGCTCTTGAGGGTTCCATGATGACGACGGCGATGGAGATCGGAGTGGGGTGAAGGAGGATCTCGGAAAAATCAAATCAAGCCCCTTTGTTTCATCGTTTGCTTAGCGGTGTCAATATTATTAATTACCTAGCGATGTCAATATTATTAATTACGTTTGCTTTGGAAGTTGGATTATTTACGTGTTTGTAAATGGTTTGAATTAGTGATTTAATTTAAGTTATGTAATTTAAATTAATGATTTAAATTGTTATCTGAATTGATATTTAGATATACATTTAAGTTTTAATATGAATATGGAATAAAATTAGAATTTGTGTTTAGAGAGATAGTGAAAAATGTTTTTTATTTATTAACAAATCTAATAAAATCTTACTGTTAATGATCTTAAAAAATATGCAATATAGATCTTAATTTATTTCTCTCTTCACTAGAAACACAATGAGAAAATAATCATTTCAATTGGATATTAAATGAAGAAGTCATAATTTTTTCTTGAAATATAAGAGAGAGAATTTTAGTTTTTATCGTAACAAAGATTTTTTAGTATCAAGAGTTTAGAGAGTCAGAACTTTGAAAACTTGAATTTTTGATACTCATTGGATTTAGATTTTAGGAGAAATAAACACTTGAGGTTGTTTGTTTTGAGTACTTTTGGTACTCAATGAACTTAAATTTGAATGCGAATATCAAGTATTCTTTGGATATTGTTTGTTTCTCCCAAATCCAAATCCATTGAGTATCAAAAATTCGAGTTTTCAAAGTTCTGTTCCCCTCCTAAACTTTTGATATTCAAATATTTCTATTACAGTAAAAAATTGAAATTCTCTCTCCTATATTTGAGAAAAAAATCATAACTTCTTCATTTGATATCCAATTGAGATGATTCTTTTCTCATTGTGTTTCTAGTGAAGAGAGAAATAAATTAAGAACTATATTGCATATTTTTTAGGATCATTAACATTAAGATTTTATTAGATTTATTAATAAATCAAAAACATTTTTCACTACCTCTCCAAATATAAATTTTAATTTTATTCTATATTCAGATTTAAATCTAAATGCACATCAAAATTTCAATTCAGAAAACAATTTAAATAATTAATTCAAATCTCAAAACTCAAATCAAATCATTAATTTGAATCCATTTACCAAATAGACCCTTAAAAAATTCTTGATACTCAAATCTAAATTTAAGTTCATTGAGTCCAAACAATACTCTAACCCAACGCACTCTTACTCTACTGAGTGATGAACATATTCTCTCTCTCTCTCTCTCTCTCTTTTTGCAACTAAAGACGGAGATTTAAGGGTATTTTAGTAATTTTGATGAAAATTAACATCTTAAAATTCAATTCTATCTAAAATTTTGTTAAATCAATCCTTTTACATCCAAATTGAAGTGGTAGACCCAATTCAGCTATAAAAAAAAAAAAAAAAAAAAGTTATAGATCAAATCTTATCTTTTTAAAAAGATTAAGGACCTCATGAAAAATTTACCAAAATTTTTATAGACAACACGGCTAAAGGTGATGCCCACAAAAGAAGGGAAGCCCAAACTATTTGGGTAATTTTAGAAATGTCCACCAAAGGCCTAAACTGTAGATTTATGCCAATAGATATTAGAGTTTCAAATGGGTGAAGGAAAATTAGACTGTCATTAAAAAGGAATAAAATAAATTGACCAAACTATAACTTTTTTTTTTTTAGTAAATAACCTATTTAAATTAAAAAAAAAATTTATTTTTGTATATAATGACATAAAGAGAAACATAAAGCAGTAGAGAGAAAATAAAAAACAAAAACGAAAATAAAAGGAAAAAAAGGAGAAGGTTCAATTGAATATTCAAGTCTTTAAAAAAACACGTAATTTTAAAAATTTTATGTACTTACGTATTTTTAAAAATATGTTATTTACTTATATTAATAATTGAAATTGTGTTATTTGGTGTAACTTTCCTTCAAAATTTTCCAATAAATTAGAGCTTGCCCCGCTGAGCAGACGGGTAATCTACAAGAATACCACTAGTCATCTACTAGATGCCTCGGAAATCGAGCGTGACTACCCGCAACCTCAGATAACCAGCGGCAATCGCAGGTCGCTGGTTGGCCGAGAGTAGTATTTAATACCTGATTACTTGTAATTCATCAGAAGAGACGACATGGAGCTCATGCTGAACCTATAAAAAATTGAGAAGGGAACTCCTCAAGCCAATATTGCTAAGAGACATTGCCAAAGCTAACATTTGGCCAACACGTGAGCAAGTCTGTTGGCAATCCAGGGCACAGAGGAAAAAGCAACGAACTAAAAACGGGGAAATAAATATAAGAAATTAACGGCCACCATAATCGGTACCAAAATCGATCAATTGCAAATTCTTCGTTATCATCATGAAGAGACGACAAAGGAAACATTATCATCGCCATCGTTGTCAACAACGGCATTAAAAGAAGCATCGACGACTATGAGATCGTTGTCTTGGGGCATATTAGACACGACGAACAAGCTGTAATCTTTATTGGGATATAGTTAAAAATGGCCGGTTTTAATGAAGATTTTAAATGAATGACTCAAGTTTTTCAAAATTAAAAAAATGACTGATCGAAAAAACAAAAAACAAAGGTGGTGAAATAGACAGATCCTAGATCTGCAATCGCCGGAGTCACGCGAGAAAAAGGCATCAGAGTCGCTCAAGGTGCAGGCATTGTCGCTTGAGTCGAGCACGGAGCATGCACCGTCGGTGGAGTCACAGGAGGTGTAGGAGCCTTTGTCGGAGTCATGCAAGGAGCAGGCGCTGGAGTCGAGCAAGGAGCAAGCGCCATTGTTGGAGTTGCTCCCGCCGCCGCCATCTCACCCATAAATCACCGACGCCATCTCACCGCGTTTTTTATGTTGTTACAACGTCGTCTCAAGGAAAGTCAGGGAGGGAGGAGAGAGATTTTAGCCATCTGTAAAAATTAAAATAAAATGTGGACAAATTTTTTAAGGTGGGTGTTAAGTCAGGCCACCCATAATAATTTCTCATATTTCTTTTTAGTTTTTAGTTTTTAGTTTTTTTTTTCTGTTATTATTATTATTATTATTATTTTTTTTTTTGTAATCAGTAGGATACAATAAAATGTGATAGAGACAATATTTGAATCCCTAAATCCTCACTGAGATTAAATTCACTTCCGGATGGTTTCCCTATTGGTAGGGAAAGTAGTCATTCCCTACAATAGAATTCCCCAAGCATTAAAGGTAGTGTGGAAAAAGAAAATGTCGGGCACCAACAATGCTAAGCGACGTAACTAATAGAATGTGGATCCCATTTATGAATCTTATGTTGTAGGACCTATCTTTTATTTATGTGTGATGTTCAGTACTACTAATAACTGTAACACCCCGAAGTTAATTAAATAGAATTAGAATGTTAAATGGTGAATTAGTGTGTCATGATGAGTGTTTTAAACTTAATTTGATTACCTTGTGGAAACCTTGAGTTAATCACTTTTTGATGATTCTTAATTGTTCAAAATTGTTTTAATTGCTAATTTAATTTTCAATGAAACAATTTGATTTGAAAATAATGTACCGTTGCACACAGTCTTGTGCAACTGCTTTTTCCTTTCCTCTATTTATTTTCTCTCTCTCTCCCCCTTCCTCACATTTCTCTTTCTTCTTCTCTCTCTCCTCTCTCTCGTTTCTCTCGGGCTGCCCCTCTCTCTCCCTCTTTCTCTCTCTAAAATTTTTGAAACAAATCTCGTTTTCAAGCTTCGGGCTAGGAGATCGAAGGCTCGGGAACAAGATTCAACAACAAAAACAACGTTTTCAAGCTTTGATTCGAGGTTAGATTTTAAAACTCAAAGTTTTTCTATTTTTCAAGATTTTCTTGCATTTTGAAATTTTAGAGTTTCTAAGCCTAGAAAAGCTTCAATCTAAGTTAGATGAACTTAGATTAGCTAGAATGTAAACTTCGTTTCATCAAAAACGGATTAGAATCAAGATTTTTCATTTTTCCTCTATTTTCTCTATTTTCGGGTTTTTGAGAAAATCTTGTTTAAAACTTGTTTTAAACCATTAAAAAGTGTTCTATTATGATTTTATATTGTTTATGATGAATATCCATGCCTGGGAATTGAGAAAACAGGTTAGATTTGAAGATTTGAATTCGGGAATGCCGAGACCAGTGCGTGGGAATTTCTGGAATTTTTCTAGATCGGCAGGCCGAACTTCGTGTTCGGCTGGC
>CAMOHE010038554.1:0-26230 GCA_946598075.1 Artocarpus hirsutus | reverse complement strand
TTATCTGTTTTAAAATCTTAACCCTAGGTGAATATCAGCATAGGATTGAAGAGGAGTCCGCTGACCGGACTTACAATCAATAGAAGTATTTGGTAGGTTAAATTACCATTCAAGGCATGTAAGATTTTAACTTCTCTTTTATTTTGGACTGTGGTTGTATCATAATATTGTCAGTACCATATGTGTGTGCACAATATGTGGGCTAGTGGGACTCATACGCGTTCCACCCCATATTTAATTATTTTAATGTTATTTCTATTTGTTTAATTATTATGATGATTCATTTATTTCTTTAACTTTTCTATTCAAACGATTTTAAAATTATCACCTTTTTATTTATAAATTTCATTCTAAAACCCTATTTTTAACTAAATCTTTACTTAATTAATTTAATTAAACCACCACGTCACCTCCCGTACTCCGGGGCGTGACACCTAGATACTAGTAAATTACATGTGGTTTACGTCAGCTAAGTTCATATTTTATCACTTAAAAAAAGAAGAACAAAATATTGGCCAAATCATGAGCACCACATGCCATCACTTTGATTCCTTCTGCGGTTATCTCCTTGTACATCCAACTAATTCACAAGAACTGCCTCTCATCCATTATTTTGGATAAAACCACCTAATCCCAGTGACCATTTGTCGTTTTCATTATCAATTTTTGGTATCAATCTCCTTTTAAAAAAAAAAAGACAAAATATTTCCTTTTTTTGGTGTCTAATTTAATGAGAGTCTATTGACAAATAAGAGTCTCATAATGAACAGACATACCTAGAAAAATTATGGATTATGGTCAATGTATAGAAATCAAGGTTGGCCACTGTCTAACTACCTGGCCAACATGCTTTACCCAAATTTTGTCTCCCTTAATTAAAAAAGTGTCTATTATTAAGGGACAGATTACACGCAAAACATAAAGCCTTCAAGCATAAGACATTGAAGCAATGGTCCATATAATAAAATAGGTACTTAAGATAAATATGCAGATGCTTTTTAGGTAGTTTGCTACCATCATGCAAAAAATAATATACAATTTCTCAAAATGATTATTTTTTTTTCTATGCATCTGTATAAATACCGTCTCAATTTGTAATTATTTGTGTCATCCAATTAACAAGTGTGCTAAAAAGAGATTTGATTGAGATCAGAAGTTTGGGAAAAGAAGGTGTTTTGTCTAATAATGTAAAGCTTCTTCTGGCTTTGCTTGTCCTGCAGTTCTGCTTTGCAGGGTTTCACATTGTCTCTAGAGTTGCACTAAATATTGGTGTTAGCAAAGTTGTTTACCCAGTTCATAGGAACACCATTGCATTACTTTTGCTGGGTCCCTCTGCTTATTTCTTAGAGAAGTAAGTTCTTATCATGATACTTCAATTTTTTTCTCCTTTTATCCATTTCATTCTTTTGAGCTTTTTGTATCCAATAGGTCAAGATATTCTATTTTATGCAACTATGAAATATTATGTTTTCAACTAATATATTTCTTTGTTTACTTTTCTCATAGGAATGAAAGACCACCTCTCACTCTCCCTTTGTTGGTTCAGTTCTTCCTTCTTGCATTACTTGGGTTAGAAGAGAGTTCAACAATTAAAGACAAGAACTTGATTCTTGTTTTCAATTATTTTTCCTTTCAATATGGAGCTAATTTCTTTAGTTCTTTTAACTTACTAGATTTCTGGTGTTAGGTACAGCGCAAACCAAGCATTTTATCTGTTGGGATTGTATTATTCATCTCCGACTTTTGCTTCAGCAATGCAAAACTCAGTTCCTGCAATTACTTTTCTTATGGCTTCAGCTTTAAGGTAGTTGTCTAACTCTAGATATATAAATCCTTCCTTCTGAATATGCAAACAACTTTTTCCTAAGCCATCTCTGAAAAACCGCAGACTCGAGAAAGTTAACCTCACAAAGAGAGATGGGATTGCAAAAATATTTGGAACCATTGCAGGTATAGGAGGTGCCACTGTTATTACTCCTTACAAAGGCCCTCCTCTTTTGCAGCAGACAGAGCAAATAAAAGGAAATGCCTTAGCAGCAGAGATCCTAAGAAACACGCAGAACTGGACATGGGGCTGTCCATACCTTCTTGGCCACTGCTTGTCATGGGCTGGTTGGATGGTCTTTCAGGTTAGCCTATGAAAATCTTAGACCATTTAGGAACAAAACTTACAAATGCCAACTTACAACAAAGTTGCACCAGTTTCATATCCTAAAAGGTAAAAGTTTTATTTGCAGGCTCCTGTGCTGAAGAAGTACCCGGCGAAGCTCACTTACATCGTTTACGTGCCTATTCGGATTGATCCAGTTCCTGGTCATCGCAGCTTTCGTAGAAACAGACTTTGAGCATTGGAAAATCGTATCTGGGGAAGAAGTGTTCACAATCCTATATGCTGTATGATTCTTTTCACTCTAAGTTCCTTTTATGTTAATGCTATATTTTGTATCTTGACACTTCTTTTTTTGACAAATGTCATTTTTATTTAGGGAATTATATCATCTGGTGTGGTCATTGCCCTTCAGACATGGTGCATCCACAAAGGTGGCCCTGTATTTGTTGCAGTCTTCCAGCCTTTGCAGACCTTCCTCGTTGCTATAATGGCAACTCTAATTCTACAAGATCAGTTACATTTTGGAGGGTATGTGGAATCTTCGATCATCAATAAAATGACTTGAGCTCTATATTACTCACATGTGACAATTTTGTTTCTTACTTTTCTCACTCCCTTTGCAGGATTATTGGTGCCATTCTGATTATGGTAGGACTCTACTTAGTTCTGTGGGGTAAAAACAGAGAAAAGAGAGTGGAAAACCAAAAGGAACCATTAAGAGAGCCGCTTATTGATGAAGAAATTAAAGAGCAAGAAGACGGAGTCAAATCAGACATACCTTGATAGAACGTTACCTTGTCAAGATAGTTACTGGTTTGTGATGAGCCCAACATCTCAACATGTAAATCTAAAGGGATTTTTTTTTTTTTTTGAAAGATGTTGCCTATCCTGCAAAATGTGTTGGAGAAAAGGCTGCTTCAATAAATACTCTATGATGCAATCTTAGTTTTCTGTTTTTTAGATTATTTGACCAAGCACTGCAGTTCTCTCCGCCCTTGACAACAGAGTGATATTTTTCTCGGGTTTTCGAGCGGTCTATGTGGTTCTTTATAATATGTATTCTATGATTAATCCCTACATATCTTTTTAGTGCAATAGAATTTTCCTTTTTCTGTGGCATTTGGCAAAAAAAGAACGAACTTCTTATCTGCCTTGTCTTGGTTCTCCACGTCAACAAATAAAAATTAGAATCAAGAAAGACCCTAACATTTAACACAATAGTGAAATAGTCTATCATCGCTACTTTGGAACATACTCAGACCCCAACCGGAACAGAAGAGAATCAGTTCATCCTTTCATCAACAATCTACAAAAAAACGCACGTCAATATTTCAAGAGACTAGTGCGGACACAAAAAATAGAAACTCCAACAGATACCGTAGAGCGATTATCCCTTGCCATTATGCTAACACTGTGGGTGGCCGAAAAGACTTGGGGTGTCGGATTTGTGATGTCAAAGTTTTGCCATATGACTCGCATTGTGATAAAGAAGTAAACCGCAGAGCTAGTACGAGTGCCGAAAATTCTACTTCCAAATTGTACAACGTAATGCGAAACGAAATCTGATCACAGCATCATTGAAGTAACAGTAACTCAATGCCATTACACTGTTTTTGTGTGGTGTCGAGAGGGTAACATAGTAGATTATATCGTATGCGTTAATATGAATGCGGCCGGTTTAATAATCTGTCAGAATACGCGAACGTGCACATAGTCATAAGACAGAACAAGATTATTGACCTGCCTAAATTTATGTTCTTTTTATCACTTAATTAACTTCTGTTCACTATCATCAAACTGCTTTATGCTTAACACGACAAGAAGCAATTGACCAGCTTGCCAACAACCACTAGCATTTGGTACATGGGTTTAGATCAGTTCAAGCTGCCCTTAGGTAGAGTAAAACGAAGATCAATTTTTACCATAGAGATGGTTTTAAATCAACCAAAACATCCAAAATTCAAACTGTACCCCCTTCAAGTTCACACAGTTTGAACTATTTTTTACAATAAAAATCATTTTCATTATCCTTTTTTTTAATAAACTATAGTTTTCCAAACATAATTTCTTGTTTTAAATTTAATTTGCTATTTTATTCTTATCTTAAACCTTTACATTCTAAACGTTAATTCAAAAACACCAATTAAACCACATAGTTTAAAACTAATAGTTCAAACCATAAAGTTTTAAATCACACCATTTCGAACACACGCACATCAAACGACATGGGAGAGGGTGCAAGAGAACTTGAATTTGGAATGGCAGGTGTTTGAGTTTAAAAGGACGTAGATTCCATATTGTATTTTTAAAAAAAAAAAAAAAAACTTAATGACCTGTTCAATTTTGTAATTTTTAAGCACTGAATAAATTTTAACACTGTCATATTACGACATCCATCAACTTAAATGCTCTAAAATTGATCTGCAATATAATATCATCAAAACATTGAATAAATCGTCAAGCCTCACACATAATAAGTTTCGAAAGAGATTTGAAACATGACAATTTCACACTTCAAATGCCATAACCATTGATGGATCTTGTTATTGGCAATATCATTTTTTTACCGATGTCACTAGGGTTGAGGCCAACAAATAGGCGTTCATCAAAGGTAATTTATGGAAGGGCTCTTCAGTTGAGTAATCATAACATGCTAACACGGATTTATATATATATCAAATTTTGGACAACCTGGTAAATAAGCAAGCTTAAATAGACAGTCATATCCAAGAAACACAAAACCATGTGCTAAAGCATTCCCTAGCCCTATACTGTTAAATACAAGCAAGTTTCAGAGTACAAGTCTGGGAAGCGTCTACTGAATTCAGTACGTTAGAATCTCTCATCCACGTCTTCAAAAATAAAAACGGAGAATTGTGACGTGACAAAGAGAATCCTTTTGTAACATTCCAAGATTCCACCATCTAATTTTTATAACTTAAGACTTAGAAGCCTGGGAGGTAAAAACACAGCTAAAAGCACAGAAGAATATGCACAAATAATAAATATTTGTAAAAATTTAGTAATTTATACCCGAAAGAATTCCTGCGAGGATAAAGAATAACTTTCAATTTGAGAAGCCCAAATACTCTCTGACTTGGCTAAATTCCCGACTTGATCACACGTTGCTACGGGAATTAGCAAAAGATAATTTCAGAAGAAAAGTAGCGTGGGGCTGCCAAGGAATCGTAGCAAAGACTATTATTGAATTATCAGGCACGGTTCCTTCATTTTTTTTAAAAAAAAATTAATAACCAACAGAACTAAAATTGCTAAGGATTGTGAATAAGTTGAAGGAATATGTTCAACTCAACTTGAGAGTGACCCTGCCTAACGCCTCATATTTGACTTCAGAACGAAGCATACTCATGCGCATGCTCATGCTCAAGATTGAGCTCCACCCAATCGGTATCAAGAAAAAAATAAGAAACATGTAAAGAAAATGAATTAAAAAAAAAAAAGTGAAACAGATCTTGCACGGTGGAAAGACACCTATCTCCTTCACTGAATGCAGCGTTCAACCGCAACTTACAGGTAACTATTTTTTTGAGCATTAACGCTATAAACATGAAACAAAAATAAGGGACAACAAAAAAAATAATCCAGCGACAAAGCCAATACAAATGATTTGACAATATACAAATTGTCGCTAAGGTTAACCAAAAAAAAAAAAAAAAAAGAGGATCCAGATCCTTCTATCTCACGATTATTCTCTAAAAACTCCTCAATTTTCTACTTATCTTCCATTCGGCCGTAAAATAAAATAGCATTCAGACAAATAGTATGTGGCCTCTTTCTTTATGACCAATATTATTCAGGGCCAAGGCTTCAACTTTAGAGAGGTATCCTTGGAAAACAGTCTATAGACTGGAGAGAGGCTTAAAAGAAGGGATAAATTGAACACAAAATTAAAAAGGCCAGTGGAACAAAGGACCATGTAACCAGAAAAATGGCCTTATTTCCTCAATGACTATCAACAAGATCATTCAGAATGAAAATATTATAAAATCCAATTGGAGACAATGAGAACAGTGTCATGAAACAGTTGTGTAAACAACAAACGTCGCCACCATGACACAATGAGTACAAGAACCACGCTTCCTACTTTTTGAGTTGAACTTGAGGACTTTGGGTTTTTGAAGTTCCAAATATCTAACATGAATATTCTATAGCTATATTCAAGTCTTAAGTTGCATGCTATAAGACTTCAGTAGTCTTCACACTCACTAAATAGATGCAAAAATATTATAAAATCCTTTTATCTTAATACCAATTTCTAACTGCTGTTCTGACCTTTATCTTATATAATTGAATGCTTACAAAAGCAAAATAAATTCAAAGGACATATTGCCAGCAACAATCCAGGTCAAGGCTTCAATGTTAGCAGGCCACCTAAAAAAAATGCTCTAGCTGCTGTCGTTTTGATGTTGAGGCACTAGCTGTGTGACAAATAGAGAATCGCATTTCCTAGTGAGTTTCAAATGTAAAGCAGTAAAAAACCAATAAATTTTCGTATTTCTCCAATTTCATTGGGGCCAGGTAAAGGTGATGTAAGCCCGGTTTTATGTTTTCTATAGGAGGACTGCTTGTTCTCCTTTACTCTTATCTCTACTTGCTTCATATTGAATATGTTCTAAATAAATCTTGACTAAAGACAGGCTTAGACAGAACACAGGGTCTGCAACCACAGTTCCTCTACACATGAGAACAATGTAAATATAATGTCAAACTTGCAAGAAAGGGCAAATAAAAAGGCACAACAATGCACCTGCCACCATGACAATAAACAGGACCAACACCAATGTTTTAAATTTTTGGTTGAAATCATAACCACAGTTTTTCCTTAAGGTTTAAAAATCTAACATAAATAAAAGAATTGTTTTGCGATCAAAACTAAAATTTCCAGCTTTAGATATAAACGTGAAATTCGTTTTTGGCACACACAGAAAAGAAGCTCACATATTATAATTAAAATATCCAGAGAACAGAAAAGGGAAGGTCAAATATTTTAACATTCGAATGGACCATAATTACCCACCATCAATACAGTTACCACATTACATCTTCAAGGTAAAATTATACAGCTATCAAAATTTCAACCAAGTCTATGATGAACTGAACTAGCTACGTGCTGCATAACAGAATCTCATAGCATAAAAGAACTAAACAGAAAATCGTGCAGTTGAACACTAACTTCATGTAAATAGAAAGGCTAAAATCTCTGAGAAACACCAATGAACATCTGATTGAAAGCAAACATCTTGTAACAAAATTAGCCAACAGAACCCAACGTCACATAACAGGGACTACCTAATTCAAATAGCACACAAAAACAAATAATAACAGACATTTTTCACCAAAAGGCAGTCATGTTTTGATCCACACTACCTAGCTGTGACTATATCATCAATCTTCAAGATCATCCGCACGCACTCCGTTGCAAGGGTGATTGCACTCATGCTCACGAGCAGAGGCTGCACCACATTCTCCTCCAAGATGTTTGTGATCTGCCCCTTCCTCACATTGATCCCCGCATTGATTTCTCCCTGCGCGTGCCGGTTCCTCAGCTCAGTCACAATAGCAATCGGATTCAAACCTGCATTCTCAGCCAGCGTGTAAGGAATAACCTCAAGAGCCTCCGCAAACGACCTCACACAGTACCCCTCCATTCCATGCAGCACCTTCGCCCACGCACCCAGTTGTCGTGACAGCTCAACCTCGGGCACACCACCGCCAGCAATCAAGAACCTCTTGTTCACCAAGCACCTAACAACACACAAAGCATCGTGCAAACTCCTCTCAGCCTCATCGATGACCAGCTGGTTCGACCCGCGAACAAGCACAGTGGTGGTCCTTCCCATATCCTTAATTCCTATAATCTTCACAATCTTGCCATCTCCCAACGAAACCTCCTCAACAAGATCAGCATGACCCAGCTTCTCAGCGCGAAAATGCTCAATATTCGCAACGGGTAAACAGTTCAACGTCTTCGTAATGAACTCAATCTCGTCACGCTCCACGTCCTTGATCACCAAAATCTTGGCTTTGGCAAGATAATGCAGCGACAAATCAGTCACCGCATCTCTCAGAATACTCTTCTGAATCAACAAAACATTACAACCTGTGGCCTTGATCTTCTTAATCATACTCAAAATGTAGTTTCTCTCTTCTTTCAAAATCCTATCCATCTGAGTATAATCAGAAACCACAACGCTCTGTTCAATATCAGTCTTCGGCGGAGAAATCTGGAACTGAATCACTGCGATCTTCGCGTTCTCCATCCAAGCGGGTCCTCCGGCGGCGTGGCTCACCTTCTTGTCGAACACCAAGCCCTTGACGAACTCAGTGTCGTCGACAGTTCCGCCCAGCTTCTTCACGATCTTGATATCCCTCAGATCGACCAAATCCGGCTTTGAGGGATCCACTACAGAAAGCACGGCGTCAACGGCTAGCGGCGCGAGCAAATTCGAGTATTGACTGACGACCTTGCTGTTAAGCGAGGTGCTGGCGGACTTGATGAGGGAGTCGCGATCCGATAGCTCGACGGGGACGGCCATGGCGGTTAAGACATCAACGGCCTTGATCGCGGCCTTGTGGAGGGAGTCTGAGATGACGGTGGGGTGAATGCCGTGGGAGAGGAGGGATAAGCACTGCTTGAGGAGGGCGCCAGCAATGACGACGACGGTGGTGGTTCCGTCTCCGGCGGCGGCGTCCTGTGATTTGGAAAGCTCGACGAGCATCTTGGCAGCGGGCTGGAGAAGCTCCATGCGGTTGAGGATGGTGGCGCCGTCGTTGGTGATGATGACCTCATCGTTGGCGACGGAGATCATCTTGTCCATCCCCTTAGGGCCGAGACTGGTGCGGACGGCGTCGGCAACGGCGCGGGCGGCCACGATATTAGCGTGGCGGATATCCTCCTTGCGCTTGTTGTCGACGTAGGACTCGGTCTTGGAGGAGGAGGATCGGGTTTGGGGAACGACTGCTGGTGCCGCTGCCGCCATGGATGAGGAGTGAGAAAAAAACCCTAGAGATTTAGGAGAGAGGGAGATGTGAAAAGGAATTAAATTTGGTGAATAATACGAGGGAGGATTGAAGAAGAAAAAGAAGAAGAAGGCGTTGAGAAATGAGCACTAGAGTAGTTAGATAATACGAGGGAGGATTGAAGAAGAAGAAGAAGAAGGCTTTGAGAAATGAGCACTAGAGTAGAGATAGCATTGCGAAGAGACAGAGAGCCGCTGCGAGACAAAGCGGGAGAGAGGGAGTACGAATTCGAGAGAGTTAGGAAAATGACGGTAATGTCCTTTTCACTTATGAGCAAAAGAAGTGATGTTCGAGTCATGGGTGATGTATATTCTGTTATACATATTGCCTTAAGCGTTAAAATATTATAATATATTTTTAGAGATATTTTATTAATAAATAGTTTATTTATCATTTATATATTAAATATTATTTTTTTATGTTTATTTTTTTAATGTATGATAACTAAACAAAAATATGAGACTGTCCGTCTAAACCTTTAAGAATCGTGCATATGATGGACAAATTATGTGAAAGACATGAATTTTAAAGGTAATGGTCTAAATCATAAGATTCGCAATAGAGGGAATAAAGTTGGACGCTTTATTCATGCTAAGATTGTTATGTTGCCTATATCTCTAATGGGAGATGGCTTGTCTTGGTCATCGAAGTACGATTTCACAAGTAGAAATATTGGTATATTGTCAAGGTGATGATATGTTAGATCAAGACAAAAAATTGAATTGATTTGGTTAATAATTTTGTTTGTTCAAATCAATTCACTTTAGACAATTATATATTGTGTCTTAAACCTGAAATGACTAATGGACCCGTATTCTTGAGTTATGTCTTTTAATATACCAAATGGTAGCATCTTGATTTAATGAAGATACACATATCGATACATTGGCGACATGACTCTTGATTCACATCGACTAGTTATTCATAGATATAAAATCCACAGCTCTTTTGTAGAGTTATTGATATTATCTTATATGCATTATTAAAAGATTGTAGCGCTCAACCATTTGGATACATAGGTATAACCGAATAGTATACTATCTTTAGATAATAAGTATTCTAATGGTATGATAATGAAAAGTAAGATTAAAATAATCAGGAAGATAAAACAAAATTTATACTTAAATCGATTATGAATATCCTTTGCGGATTTGACATATTATGATATATCATGAACGGTTAGTTTATTAGAGCTTTCTAATTTTATATAGTTCAAGAGTGTAGCTCTAAACTTTTAGTGAAATATCGTTAGAGTTGAATAAAATATGTATCTCAGATATTATATGTTATAATTATAGGAGCTTGAACTATATATATATCTATCAGGTTTTCTTTGCTAGCTTATAATAAGTATTGTATCGATACGACATGTTTTTCCTACATATCGATGACTTATGTTAAATTATTAATTTGGCTACAATTTGAGTTGATTCGATTTAAAAATTCATGTTAGCTTATCGATTAAATTAAGGACATGTTAGGGCATGTTTGTTTTGTATATTTTGTGTACTCAATGAACTCAAATTTAGATTCAAGTATTAAGTATCCTTTAGATACATATTTGTTTCCTCCAAAATCTAAATCCTTTGAGTATTAAGAATCCAAGTTTTCATAGTTCCGACCTTCTCCAATACTTTTGATATTTGGATATCTTTGATACCTAAATAAGATGATTCTTTTTTTGTTGTGTTTCTAGTGAAAATAGGAATAATTAAGATCCATATTGCATATTTTTTAAGATCATTAACGTTAAGATTTAATTATTTTGGCAATAAATCAAAAATTATTTTTCCTACCTCTCCAAATATAAATTCTAATTTTATTCCATACTCAGATTAAGACTTAGATGCACATCCAAACATCAATTTGGATAACAATTCAAATCACTAACTCAAATCCTAATTCAAATCATATAACTCAAACCAAGTCATTAATTCAAAATCCATTCACCAAACAGACCCTAATTTTATGAATTAATTCAAGGTAAACATGTTGAATTATTTGGATAATATTTTATTTGTATGGGTTTATCTATATATGACTGTTTTATTCAGATAATCTTTTTATTAGGTTATTTAAATTAAAATTAAGGCTCTATAAAGGATATCTAGGCCAAATAAGATAAAATTTATCCAATTGGTTGAGATTGGATCAATTAGATTAGCTTGAGGAGTTCAAATTTGATTCAAACTCTAGAACACAGTCGAATGCAATACACATAGTGTGGTCGACCGTGGCAGTTAGATCAACAAACGTGTTTCATGTGATTTGCATTAGATGTTAATCCAGACTCGAATTTTGAGGCCTAATTTGATAAGGTTTAACTCTAAATTCGATCACTATAGATAGGAGGTGAGTTTCCTTAGTGATTCAGATCATTTGAGAAACATAGAGTGAGTACTCTAGTGAAAGAAACTTTGAAACTCTTTGAGAGCTATTATTCAACATCAAGAACCTTAGTTCTAGGCCTTCTTAAGTGGTTAGAAGGAGAGTCACCGAAGGAAAAGCTGTAAAACGTGCAACCACCCGCACTCTAATTGTGGATAGAGAATAACTAAGAAAACTAGTTAGTTGAGGCTCTTTTGAAACGTTCTTCTCTTCACAGATTACTGCTGCTTTTCGGTTCACAAAAGATGTTAGTAAGATCTAGCATTAATTTATGTATTGAGCATATTAAACTTGTGTTTTGTAAAATACTCTAATTTAAATTTTTTTTAAAATTCTGCTATGTGGTGTTTTCCAACATATTCTTCCTATTAATAAGAAGATTTACCTTGATAACATTATTTTTAGGGGGAATCTATGGTAGGGAATGCGTTTCACGCATTATCGGTAGTGGTCTTTTTGGACCACAAAGCTTGAATTGAACGGCTAGGACTGAAGCGATGCATATGTCCAAGTACAAATGGCCACATAAGACAAACTTTTGTCCCTCGATAAAAACAAAATCCCTTATGTACCGCCTCTTTTGTCATCAACAAAAACCAAATAATCTTTATATATATTTATTTATGTTTGTTAATGGTTAATTTTCATTGTCTTATTTTTGTTTGAGTTGATTTGCAATTTGTGCCAAGGTTATTTCTTGCTCTCTCCTTCTTCTTTTTTTCCCTTTTGCTTGCTGGTTTGCTGCTTTATAGGGCTGACAAATCGTATTACGTGCCGTGTTCATATCAGCACAATTATGTTGAACATGAACACGACACGATTGATAAACGTGTCTAAAAAATAAACACGAATACGACACGCCTATAACAAGCGTAACACAGCATGACACGATTAATACGATTATTAAATGTGCCATGACGTATTGACACGATTATGGCATGTTTATCATCCAAAAAATTAAAAAAAAAAAGAGAGAGAAAAAAATTAACATCATGCTTAGTTCCAAAACATAACAAAACACTCTAAGTAAGTTTCAAATATAACAAACATTTCCAATTTGAAATTTAAAATATAACCAACATCAAAATGTTTCTATTCAAATGTCTAACAATAAACAATATAAGTGCATAAAACCTCAGTCTTCTTGAGCTTGAAATGAGGTTTCTCAATCTAAGCTCCAAACACTCTCCCAAAAGTCTTCAACTATTTCACCCTATTTAAGATTTCAAAGAATAACAAAGTTAAACAAAGCAACAAATTAAACAAATCAACAAAATTAACAATGTAAGTATTATAAAAAAGCATATTACCTTCCATTGAAGTTGAAGTGTAGAGGTTATGAGAGCCTTGAGTAGATCCGACAGTAGGCTCATTAATATCCAAACTAAGAACATCTTCAATGATGTCATCCATAGCCATACAAATTGATTTTTTATTTTCTACCTATAAACTTAAATGGTTAAAATAACGCAAGACATGACCAACAATAAACAAAAATACATAAAAATAAATAAATATACCTTTATCTCCAAATAGCCAATCTCTAGTACAAACTAATGCCTCAACTAGTTAGGTTTGAGGGAACTTTTATATTGATCCAACACTTGTCCTTCAACACTAAAGGCAAACTTAGATGCAACAGTAGATATTGGAATGCTCAATATAACACGAACCGTACAAGACAACTCTAGATAGTGAAATTGGTTTCCTTTCCAAAATTCAAGAACATCCAACTCAACTGTCGCTTGTATTCTTGGCTCATCTAAATAAACGTCTAATTTTGTTTTTTGCATAACAGCTTGTTCTTGGCTTTCGAAATTGTTGAACTCCTACAATCACAAACATATTAAACAAGAGCATGGCAAACCAAATTAGTTGATATAAATTAGACAATCAGTTACATTGTTTTTCTTTATTTATATCAATTCATATATAATTGCTTACATGATAATTGGTATGCATAAATAAAAAAAATAGCACATATATACTTATAAATTGACAAAATGTATATTTTACCTTCAATACTTTGCTTCGCGTCTATAAGAATTTCTCTGTTGGGTTCCTTGCAATTGTAGTAGGAGTTGCACATTTAGAGGTTATTGGAGGAGCCTTGCCTTTAAAGTATTCACCAAACAACATTTCCAAATTCCTCATGTCATCCAAATACTACCACGAACCTTTTTCTCCATAAATATTGGTATAAGCATAATCCACGAATTGTAGTTTGTTGCGTGGATCAAGTACTAATGCCATTGCCAATATCAAACTAAAATCTTTCCAATATTTCTCAAACTTGCCAAGCATCGCTTTTGCCATAATAGTCAAATAGTCATCTTCATTATACTAACATGACTTCAATGACAAATTGCAGGTGTAGATAGTTGGAACGTACAAGTTTGCTATCGGGTATTTAACACCAGAGAAAACACAAGTAATGTTGTAAAAAGATTCCAAAGAGTCATTGATTTTCTCGGCCCTTTCCCACTCATATTGAGAAGGACAGCTTTTGTAATTAGAGTCACTCAAAGCCAAATGACACAATACACGTCGATAATACAAAAAACTATCAAGCAGAAGAAATGTGGAATTCCATCTTGTTGGCACATCTTGCCTCAACCCTCTCTTAGGACCAAGACCTACAAGATTTACACACTCTAGGAACTTCTTCTTTCTAATTTGTGACCCTCTCACATATTTCACACTTTCATGTATATTTTTAACCACAATATCAATATCTTTCAATCCTTCTTGTACTACAAGGTTCAGAACATGGGTACAAGAACGAATATGAAAAAAAGAACCTTTAGAAATAAGTGCATTTTTTCCATTCAATTGATTCTTCAACAAATCAACAGACACATCATTAGAAGAACCATTGTCCAAAGTAAGAGTAACGCCTTATTAGAAATTTCCCACTCACACAATAATGCATAAATTTTTTCAGGCAATGCAAGACCAGTATGTGGAGGTGGCATGAAGCAAAAATTCAAAATTCTCTTATGCAGTACCCAATCTTTATCAATAAAATGGGCCGTCAATGTCAAATACCCATCTATGACTATGGAAGTCCATATGTCAGAAGTGAGACAAATTCCACCAGGGGTCAACTCCAACATAGACTTGATTCTTATTTGTTCCCGAGAAAACATTCTTAACACATCTGCCTTTAAAGTATTTATAGACACCAAATTGATCTTAGGATACAAATAGTGATAAGTCACTGTAATAGCTTCATATTCGACAAAGAAAAATGGAAGATCGTGCAAAATGATTGCTGTTGTTATCAATTCACGAAAGTGTTCAGGATCAAACCTCTTTGCATTCAATGCCAAGGACTGTTTATCTTGCGATGGCAATAGTTGGCCAACATCGTGTGTGTCTCTATGTTGACATGTTTCCATGTGACGCAGCATGCTTCCAGTCCCAGTCTTGCTATTCACTTTATATAGCACACCACACTCCATATATTTGGCTTTAGGAATCCCATCTGCACCCACAGGAAGCTTTTCAAAATATGACCATACAATAGAAGTAAGCCTCCTTTTGTGTTTTGCGTTTGATGGATCCACGGAACCAACTTCATTCTCATTCTCCTCGTCTAATGCATTAGGCATATTAGTACGCTCATTGATCACAACAGTACCACTCCCTGACTCTAGATTCACTTGAAGACCTTCATCTATAGAAGCATCAATCTAAAAAAAGAGAGCAAAAATAAATAAGCAATTAAAGAAAGTTGATAATTTTCAAAAAAAAAAAAAAGAAGAAAGTTGATAAAGATTTGATAACTAAACTATGGCAACCAGGTATGTTTTGTTCTATTAATTTATACAAAAAAAAAGAAAAAAAATCCTGCAAACATTTTAGTTAGAATCTATGTTCCTCAACGTGGTATAAGTTGTCATACACTATTAATGCAACATTATAAAACTAATAGTGTCTATTATCATGATGTAATTTTTCTTCTGTGAGATGAAGGAAAATTACAGTATACTCCCGTGTCCATTCTCTGTCTTTACAGTTGCAGCCAAAACAAAAATTAGCAACAAAAGGACTTTTTTTTCTTTTTTTATTGTGAGATGAAGGAAAATTACAACATACTCCCATGTCCATTCTTTGTCTTTACAACTGCAACCAAAAGTAAAAGTAGCAACAAAAGGACTGAAAAGCATACAAACCAAAACATACCACCACCTTCACTTGCATGTCATTATAGTTCCAAACTTTTATATTGTAGCCTACTACTTAAGCAAAACTAGACACATTCACCAGCATAGAAGAAGTAGCCTCACCTTCTAATCACGTAGCCTTAAAAAATAAAAATAAAAAAGCCCAACAATCATAACAACAACACTTCGTACCTTACCTTAACCAAATCGATAAAAATATGACCATCAACAATATTACATTTCTCACCTTAATATTACTTTGTTTCTTTGTTCCAAATTCTCTTTCTTTTTCTTCTTCTGAGTTTTCGACCAAAATGCTCGTTTTGCCCTTGAAAATCCAGGCAGCACCAAAAGGGCCTCTCCTAAATCACCTTCCAATAATTCTTCCTCCAACAACAACAAGCTCTCCTTCTACCACAACGTGACGTTGATTGTCTCGTTGACAGTTGGCTCGCCCCCACAGAGCGTTACCATGGTCCTTGACATAAGCAGCGAGCTCTCATGGCTCCACTGCAAGAAGTCTTCAACTCTTAACTCCATCTACACCCCTCTCTCCTCCTCCTCCTACTTCCTAATCCCCTGAAGGTTGATGAACGGCCTATGCTACAAGCATTTTTCTTTTTTTTTTTCTTTTCTTTTTCTCTTTTTTTATCATTCTCTTGTTGTTCTAGATTTGTTATTTAATTTTTATGCATTTATTATTAGTTTTGCATCCTATACAAGTTTTCATTCACTTTTCCATAGATTATGAGTCACTATATTCACAAGACTTTGACTTTGATTTTTTGGCAGTTATTTTTTTTTTAACAATTTTCATTATGACTTTTGGATCAACAGGAGTCACATAGAGACAGTGAAGACTCTGCTCAAGTAAATTTGGAAAAAAGAACAAAAAAAAACGAAAACAAAAGTTGAAATTAATAATAATTAGCAATCCCCAAATCAAGAAATCTAATAATAATTAGCAATCCCCAATTCAAGAAACAATCCAGAAGAGAGGAAGCAAAATCCAAAACCTTAAACGAGTAAAATGAAGAGAAACTAAGGTAGAGAGAGAAAGAAAAGGGAGAGATCTTGAGGGAAGGCAAGAGAAAGAGAGAGAAAACAGACCTATTATTGTTGCTGTCATTATTAAGTTGGTGATGAGAGTGGTGAGCAGAGCAGAGGCGACGAGGAGAGACAAATAAGGCAAAGAGATAGGAGGTAGCGAAAGAAAATGGATGAGGCATAGAGAAGAGAGAAAAGGGAAGATTAGGGCTACAGAAGAGAGAGTGAAATGTTCCAGAAAGAAAAGAATTTGATTTTTGAAATTTTGTTTGTTTTCAATTTTGTACAAGGGATAAATTAAATATATCAATTGATAAAAAAAAAAGAAGTATTGAAAGTTGATAAAGAGAATAACATTTTTAATAAGATGTGCTCGCAAAGAATATTTTGTGGAGTTTCTCTTAATATTGTTTTATTATGTTGGATTAACAAGGGAAATTATGCAAATAAAATATCTTCTAAAATAGCTTTAAGTAAATGACATTATGCTTTAAAAAACAACGAAAATAAATTCTACATGAGTATTTGACAAAAGTGGTCTAAACCACTTTCTTAGGTATAAATGACATTACTAAACGGGCCATGATGGGTTAACATAATAACGACACACATATGATGCGTTTATGACCCAGTTAACTAAAAAATAAAAAAAATAAAAAAAGCCAATAAAGAAAATTAACAAAAATATAATATCTAATTAATACTAACCTACTACAAATATTTTAAATATTTTTATTTTTAAGTTAAATGTGCTTTAAACGTGCTGGTCGTGTCATGCCGTGTCGACACGTTTACGACCCGTTTAATTAAATGTGTTAAGGCGTGTTAGACGTGTTAGCACGAATCCAACCCGTTTATTTTTGTGTTATTCGTGCCAAACCATTTATGGCTCAATTAATAAACATGTGATCCAAACCTATTTATCTTATATAGTTTTTGTTTCATGCCATCATGCCATGTCCGAAATTGCCGGCCCTACTGCTTTATTCACGAAATCTTACTAATCAAAAGCTCAAAAAGCATTCCCTTAAGGGAAAAAAAAAGGAAATCCTAGAAACTCTGTAAAAATTCCTCATTATGTGAAGCAAATTCTAAGAAATATTAAACTCTATAAGTGTTGCCGTTGAGGGATGCGAGGTCAATAGTGAATATTGCCTTCTAGAAGGGTGATTGTCTAGAACCTATATCAATCCAATTATCGATGGCCTTCATTTGAATCATCTCCACTATTGCGACTAAAACTCGCGCCGAGCTCCACAATGCCAACAATGCAACATTGGCACTAAAGTGGTAGAAGAAGAATATTCAAGCATAGTTCAAAAAAAGGTTGTTTCAAGAAGAAAAATATAAATGGAACGACAACGATTAGCTAGGGAACAATGTTTGAGATGAAAATAAAGAAAGGACCAAAATAGAGGGCTTTGAAACCCAAATTATATTAAGTAAATTCTAACAAAAATTCACTAGGTATGCGATCTATAAGTGAATGGCTTTTAAATACTATACACTACTGAATAATGCTTATTGAATTCTTTTCTGTGTTTGTATTTGCTTTTTTTTGCCTTACGTTTTATTTTTTGTTTGGATTCTCACTTGTGTTTTTTTTTCTTTCTTATACTATTTGTTGTGATTAAAAAAAAAAACGCTATTTCAACTTCCAATATTTTAAACTTCAAAAATTTCACCTAATACAACCATATCCATGATGCTTTACAAGGTCATATTTGGTGCAACAAAGCACATAATGATCCTAATGCATCGCAACTTTTGACCTGTAAATGTCAACAAAACTAAGCTACACACCCTTGGATCATACACTACTGATAGTGCACCTTAGCCACACGCTACCGTAGTCTCTCCCTATTTTTAGTATCGTTTACAAGGTAAAACTTTCACAAACTATAATATAAAGCTTTTACATGCTACAACATTTAAACTCATTTTTTCATTTTAAACTAGTTTATCAAATGCCTTATCACTCTATTTTTTAAGTGTAGTGCTATAAAACATTAATAGCATGTTTGGCACACTGTATTACATTGTATTGCATTGTATTGTATTATATACAAAAAATACAAGGTAATACTATACCATACAATACAATACGGTGTGTCAAACAAGCCCTAAGTGTTTGTTTGGCACACCGTATTATATTGTACTGCATTGTATTGCATTCCATTATATTGTATTATATTGCATTGGATTATATTATATTATATTGTATTAGTGTCATACAATACATTGTTTAGTTTAGCACCTAATTAACATGTTGTATTATACTATACAATGTATGTTTATCACTATATTGCATTGTATTAGTATTTAAAGTTTAAATATAGTAAATTTGGGTCATGGTTTTGAGGTTGAAACTTAAGATCATGTTGGGGTCAGGATTCAAGATTGAGCTTAGGCTGGGGATTCAGGTTTAGGGTTGGGATATAGGATCAGTGACAAAGTTAATATTCGAAACTAGAGTTTAGGTCGATGTCGGGATTTAGGGCTATGGTCAGGATTAAGGATCAAGTTCGAGATTTGGGGTCGAGGTAAAGGCTTGAGACTAGGGTTGAGGTCAAAATTTAGGATCAAGGTTGAGGTGAGCGTTGGCATTGAGAATTAGAATCTAGGTCAAGATTTGGCATCAGGGTTGGGGTTGGGGTCAGGGTCAAGAATTAGGACCTAGGTTAGGGTTGGGATATTCACACCAGTCTAGAATCCCGACCTTGACCTTGATCCTAAATCTCAACACTAACCCCCGTCCCTATTCCCAACCCCAGTACCAAATCCTGACTCCTACCCCGGTCTCAAATCTTGATCTCATCCTTGACCTTGAATCTTGAATCTCATCTCTGACCCCGGTCTTGATTCTTAAACCTCAACCCTAACCTCGACCCTAGTCTAGAATGCAATTTAAACTTAGACCCAACCTTGAATCTAATGCTGATCCTAGTCTCAAATCTTGACCCCAATCCCTAATCTTGAATCTTGACCTAGGTCCTAGACCCCTAAGCCAACTCGAATCTTGACCCTACCTAGACCTTGGTCCTTAATCGTGACCCCGACCTCAAATCTTGACCTTGACCTAAGTCTCAAATCCCGACGTTGACCATAATCCTAAATCTTAACCAGAACCCTAGTCTCAAATGCCAACCCCAAATCCTAACCCATATTGTAGTCCCAAATCTTGATCCTGCCTCTAACCCTAAATCCAGACCTCGAACCTAATTCTCAACCTTGATCCCAACACTGACCTTGTGTTAGACATAGTGCCCTAAGGAATAAAATGTTGTAATAAGTTTTTGGAGATATTTTATAAATAAAGAATTAATTTATTATTTATATACCAAATGTTTTCTTTTTATGTTCATTTTTGTTGAATGTATAATAAGTAAACAAAAGTCTGAGATTATCAATCTAAACCTTTAAGAATCAGGTATATGATGGACAGATTGTGTAAAAGACATGAATCTTAAAGGTGATGGTTTAAATCATAAGATCCATAATCGAGAGAATAAAGTTGGGCACTTTATTCATACTAAGATTGTTATGTCATCTACATCCTTAATGGGAGATGGCTTGTCTTAGTCATCGGAGTAGGGCACCAAGAGTAGAAACATTGATGCATTGTCATGGGTGACAATGTATTAGATCAGGACAAAAGTTGAACTAATTTGGTTAATAATTCTGTTTGTTCAAATCAATTCACTTTAGATAATCATATATGTTGTGTCTTAATCCTGCAATTGAGGAAATAAAGTTGGGTGCTTTATTCATGCTAAGATTGTTATGTTGTCTATATTCTTAACAGGAGATGGCTTGTCAAGGTCATCAACGTGAGACTTCGTAAGTGAAAACATTGGTGCATTGTCATAGGTGATGATATATTAGATTGGGACAAAAGTTGAATTGATGATACAAACCCACCTAACTCCACCCTAAAAGCTAGCTCATAAGGGGAGGTTTGTGAACCCATATATATAACACCCAAGACCACCTTCTCTAACCGATGTGGGACGCATCATTCCCGACCCCTTTAGACTGCACGTCCTCGTGCCAACTCCGTCGTTAACTCGCACGGGCGGCAGGGAACCTTTGTACATGCTCCCACCCGACCAGCAGAGGTTCGGCTCTGATACCACATGATACAAACCCACCTAACTCCACCCTAAAAGCTAGCTCGTAAGGGGAGGTTTGTGAACCCATATATATAACACCCAAGACCACCCTCTCTAACCGATGTGGGACGCATCAATTGATTTAGTTAATAATTCCATTTATTCAAATCAATTTACATTCCATTTATTCAAATCAATTTACTTTAGACAATTATATATGTTGCGCCTTAATCCAAAAATGACTAATGGGCTCGTATTCTTAAGTTATGTCTTTTGATATACCAAAAGTGACATCCTGATTTAATGATAGTATGCATAACGGTATATTAGAGACATGACTCTTGATTCATGTAGACTTGTTATTCATCGATATGAAATCCACAGCTTTTTTTTTGTAGAGTTAATGGTATTCTCTTATATGCATTATCCTGTAATTGAAAAACTAGAGCGCTTAATCATTTGGATACATAGGTATAACCGAATGGTATACTATCTATTGATAGTAAGTATTTCAATGGTGAGATAATGGAATGTAGGATAAAAATAATTGGGAAAGTAAAATAAAATTTATCCTTAAGCCGATTATAAATATCCTATAGGGATGTGACATTTTATGATATGTCATTGACGGTTAGCTTTTTGGAGTTTTGTAATTGTATATAGTTTAAAGTGCAGTTCTAAGCTTTTAGTAGAGTAGTATTAGAGTTGATAATTATAAAGTATGTACCAGGGAAATTGTGTTTTATAATTATAGAAGCTTGATCTATATATGTCCATCGGGTCCCATTTACTAGCTCATAATAATCCTGTAACAATACGTTGTGTTTTTCCTATGTATTAGTGATTTAGGTTAAATTATTAGATTGGCTAAAATTTGATAATATTGGGTTTAATAATTCATGTCACTTTATCAATTGAATTAATTTTGTAAATTAATTCAAGACAAACATGTTGAATTATTTGAATAATATTCTATTTACTATAGGATTATCTATATATGATTGTTTTAATCATATAAGTTTTTTATTGGGTTATTTGAATTAAAACTGAGGTTCTATCTAAGATTCCTACGTGAAAATAAGATATTTTGAGGATTCTAGATTATTGCATGGTTGACAAGCTGATGGGAAAATTTGACATGTCAATAGAGTAAGTTTGGTAGGCCGATGTCATATATCTACATGCCAAATATGCGATAATCAGTATACATATTTTTAACATGTTTTTCATCAAAGGTTGATCCAAACTCAAATTTTGAGGCCTAATCTGATAAGGTTTAGCCTCAAATACGACCACTATAAATAGGAAGTAAGTTTGCTTAGTTATTTAGATCATTTGAGAAGCATAGAGTGAGTACTGTAGTGAGAGAAACTCTGAAACTCCTTGAGAGCTATTGTTCAACATCAAGAACGTTAGCTTTAGGTTTTCTCAAGTGGTTGAAAGAAGAGTCACTAAAGAAAAAGCTATACGATGTGTGATCACCCACACTCTAATCATAGATAGAAAATAACAAAGAAGACTAGTTTGTTGAGGCTTTTTTGGGATGTTCTTCTCTTCATCCATTGATGTTGCTTTTTAGTTCACAAAAGTGGTTAGTAAGATCTGTCATCAATTTATGTATTTAGTATGTCAAACTTACGTTTTTAGAAAATACTCTAATTTAAAATTTTTAAAATTTACTACATACTGTATTACAACAATTGGTATCAAAGATTGGTTTTTACGTTGATTTTATGGGTTTCTGATCATGCTATATACATGAATTATGTGATCTTATTCTCTCCTATGCTGGAATTTAATTTTTTAAGAGAATCGACACTCTAGAGTTTCTATATAATTATATGTTGTCATGAGACTATGTGCTGAATGTTTATTAATTAATTATGGTTGATTAAATTTATATTTTAATTATCTATTAATCAACTAATTTTTGCCAGATATGGTTTTTTAGAGGTTAGAATTTGTATATAGGTTTTTCTTGTAATTAGATGGTAGTTTATCATCACCATCTAGGATTTATTTTTTTAATTTTAATTTGTAAAATTTGTATTAAAATAATTATTCAAAGTGAAGTTGGATATAGAAGATGGAGATGATATGAGATATATTGTTTTACTGTGTTTATAAATTTTTATACTTTTGAATTGTTGAAAATAAAATTAAAAACTACTTTCTAGATTATTTTTGAAAAAACACTGGTCTAGCTCGGTCGATAGGCCAGTAGCAAGGTAGAACAGTTTTCAAAAAAGATGCATTTTTTGGTGTAGTCTTTTATTTTGTTTTTGAGACAATTTTGAGAAACATCAAATTTTATGATAACTAGAAAAATAACCTTTTGATCTATATGAGATTGAAGGATAAAAGACCGACACCACACGAAGAAGGATACAACAAGAAGATACAAGATGAAGAATCGATGATATGTTTCGATTGATTTTTTGAAATCTTTATTTTGAAATCTTTATTTTCTTTTCTCTAAGATGGAACCATGATATTATGGGTATTTATTATTTTACTTGTAGCTTTATATGTTGTTTTGCTTGTCTGCATTATAATATGATTTATCATGTATGTTGATAACATGCTACGTAGAATAGGGAGTGCCACTTATTAAAAATTGTTCTTGCATGCTAATATAAAACCATGACTTTTAAAATATTGAGTGGGCGAAGGTTGTCAAAGAGAGGACCTACAGCCTCCATCGTTAGTCTATAGGTAGCACATGGTGATTTCAAACCCTAAGAAGGGATTTCATCATGTACCTGGTTAGATGTCCAAAGGGATAATTTATTTTAGCATGATTTATTATTGTACACTCTTAGGTGACAATTATAAATCATGGATAAAATAGTCGAAACGATGGTTATATACTCATGATTAATTTTGTTATTAACCTCTTTTGGGAGCTCTGTTAATAAAATTAATGGCCAAAGAAAATGATTATTAATATATGCTAGATCAATGGGTATTGGATGACATATATTAATCGGAGGGGATCTATGGTCCTAGTTGAATTTGGCAAGTTTCCCTAAGGCGGCTTGTTGGATTTTGAGTTAGGAATTATCATTGTAATATTGTGATATTTTCAAGGTTTTAACACATAAACACAGTTGTATGCTTACTTGTTTGTGTTTTCTTACTAAACTGTTGTGAAATATTTGCTTATATTTAGTATATGAATATTTATTGTAGATTAAAATGTTTAAAAATGCTTTGTTACTGATACTCGATAAGAACAGATTAACTGGCGAGAATTACAATGATTAGAAATGGAATCTAAATATCGTCCTTTCTTTTAAGAAACTAAAATTTGTACCGACAACTTCGTGTCCTCTCAAACCTATAAGGGATTCCGTAAATGAGCAAATCCAAGCATATGAACACTAGAAAGATGCTGATGATCAGGCTTGCTGTTACTTTAAGGCTTGCATGAATAATTTGCTGTAGGCTCAATTATGCGACTACTAAGCAGATCTTGGATAATCTTGAAGACATGTTTAGAGGCCAAGCCTTAACAAAATGGCAAAGGGCTCTTCGGAAACTCTTAAACTATAAACAAAGACTGGGGACTCCTTTGAAGGAGCATATGATGTCGGTTATGGGTTACCTCATTGAGACTTAAACCCATGGAGTTGACATCGATGTTGAGTCACAAATGACTATAGTCTTCGAGACTCTATCTAAGGAGTTCATCCCATTTAAAGCATCATATAATTTGAGCAATAGATAGGATGTGACCTTTGTTGAGCTAATGAAGCAGTTACAGGAGTTTAAAAATCTAATTAGGGAAAGTCCTGCTAGTGGTGTGGCCAACTTGGCCATTGCATCTGGTTCTAATCCTAGCCCAAGGAATGGAAAGAAGTAGAGGGCTAAGAATGGGAAGTCTTTTGTCCCAACGAAAAGCAAGGATAAGAAGAAAAAAAAGAAGAACCTAAAGAAGCTCAAGTACTTTTTCTGTGGGAGAGTTAGGCATGTAAATAAGAAATGAAAGGACTTCTTTTCTCGAGGAGGTAAGTGTGATATGAACCTTGCCGACTAACGCGACAAGACCCGATACCAAATCTGGAATCGAACTCCTAATCCCTTAAGACACACGTTTGTTGAGCCTTGACCCGTAGTTTAGAGAGACGCGAACCAAGAACCACAGATAGGAAGACGCCACACCTAGAATTTGCAAGAACACTTAAACTCTAGATGATAAGTCAGTTTGTTGAACGCCACAAGATTAATCTTGATAACTTCAAAGAGTCTTCTCAAGAAAATAAGAAGAACGCAAGAAAGTCTCACCAAAAGTCGTGAATAATGATATGATTGATTCCCATTAGAATAATGAATTGTTTATAATTATATAGGAACGATTTTCAGCCCAAAAGAATCCCTAATTGAATGTTGACTTAGAAAATCCCTTAATTGGCGCTTTCCCCTGCAAAATTATTCCCTAAAATCTGACTTTGCTGGCTGTCATCTAATAGAAATAACATAAAAGAAAAGTAGCTAATTTCATCCCTTAAAATGCGCCTAACCTAATCTAGAAAAAGGGAAAATATCCAAGTTTGTTTTCTTGCCTAACAAAATCGAGTTTGGCAATTAAGAAATTATGAAAATTACATTAGAAAGATAATTTGATGACGAGACTCGAACTTGACGACATGGCACCCACGTGTCGATCCAAAATAAGAAGGTTTCCCGAAATTATAAGTTTGCTCTACAATTTACTAGAATCATGCACCATCATCAATGTGAATCTTCTAGAACCTTAATCATAGTGACTAGGCTCTCTTGTGATTGATTTGGGCCCATACCGGGGCTCCATTTATGTGACATGTCACAACCTTGTTGAATGAGCCCGTTCAATGCTTCCTTGAATCGCTTGGCCTTAGATCTTGTGATTAGACCACTTGAATGGCTTAAGGGATCACGAACATGGCTCCTAACTTGTACAGCTCCACTGCTTGCATCATTCTCCCCCTCTTGAAAAGGATTTGTCCTCAAATTTTCATCTGCATCAAAAGGAGATAAGTCAGAAACATTAAAACTAGTACTAACACCATACTCACCTGGTAAATCAAGTTTGTAGGCATTGTCATTAATGCGTTCCACCACTTGAAATGGGCCATCACCCCTCGGAAGGAGTTTTGAATGCCTTTGTTCGGGGAAGCATTCCTTTCTCATGTGCAGCCACACCCAATTTCCCGGTTCAAACACCACCTGCTCGGTACGCCTCTCTATGTTCTATCTTGCCTTCTCATGAATTTGCCTAACAAAATCAGCTTTTTTCTTGCCATCTAAGTTAACTCGTTCGTTCAAAGGTAAAGGAGTTAAATCTAAAGGAGTCAATGGATTAAAACCATAAACAACTTCAA
>CAMOHE010038553.1:0-14609 GCA_946598075.1 Artocarpus hirsutus | reverse complement strand
AAATAATAGCAGGGAAAATTTTGAGAGGATGAATAAGAGAAATGTGATAAGAAGAGAGAATGAGAGAGAGAAAAATCGAGAGAGAGAATTTAGAGAGAGAGAGTTTGTGATAGAGAGAAAATCGAGTGAGGGAAAGAAATAAAAAAAAATGAAACTCTCATTCTTTGAAATAAATCAGAATTTTTCTGATTAATTGGGAGGCAAAAATCGTGTAGGAAAGAGGAGATTAAGGGGAAAAAGTCAGAACTTCCAAGAACGGATCGAGTTGCCATATATCGACTTTGTAAAACGGGAAAACTTTATCCATTAATTCAAATAAATGAAAAGTCAAATGTTTTATTACCAAATTAACACAAATCATCCCATAATTATGATATTTAATCAGAATAAAATGTCCATAATTAAATTCCATCTTATCACAATTTTGTAGAATTTCTACTAACTACTTGTCAGCTGTCATCGGCTTGCCGATCTCAGAAGTTCGGCCTGCCGATCTCAAAAGTCTGGCCTATCGATGATATACCATCGGCTTGCCGTTTAGAGAATATCATTTCGGCCTGCCGAACTGCCTTAACACTCAAAATTCATTCATAACATATAATTGTCCATAAAATATAATTAAACACATAACATAAATGATATGAACATTTGAGCACATCAATTCCACGCGAGCGTCACCTGTCATAACACTTAGAATAAAAATGGTTAGCACCATTTATCATATTTCATAACATATCATGAGTATAACACTTATCATGAGTATATCACTTAACATCATCATTAATATAACATTAACGTCGTCATTTACATAACATTATCCGTTACATCAAATTAGGCGGACGTTACAGTCCTAGTGTGCCACTTAGTTTATAAAATCATTTTATAAGATTGGAATTTCAATTAGGGTTCATAACAGTAAAAGCGGGTGAAAAATCACAAAATTTTACCATATTCGGTCAGCCTGCTAGTTGCCCTAGTTCGGCCAGCTGAACTATGCAGTTCGGCCTTTTGGAGGTCAAAGTCCAGTCGGCCAAAGTTTTCCAAGTTCGGCCTACTAGTCAGATGAATCCGGCTTGCTGAACATATGAATCTGGCCTATCAAACACGAAGTTTGGCCTGTCGATCTGGGAAAATCTACAAATTTCCACGCACTGGTCTCATCTTCCCCAAGCCCAAATCTTCAAATCTAACCTATTTTCTCAATTCTCTGGCATGGATAATGATCATAAACAATAGAAAATCATAGTAGAATACTTTTCAATGCATTAAAACAAGTTTTAAACAAAATTTTTGAAAAAATCCAAAAATGAGAAAAATTTGAGAAAAATGAAAAATCTTGATTTAAATCATTTTTTGATGAAACAAAGTTTGTATTCAAGTTAATCTAAGGTCATCTAACCTAGATTGAAGGTTTTCTAAGCTTAGAAATGCTTAGATTTCAAAATGGAAGAAAATTTGAAAAATTGAAAAAGTTTAGAAAATTTGAATCTAACCTTGAATCGAAGCTTTGATTTGAGTTTGTGGTTGCTCAATCGCGTTCCCGAGCCTTCAATCCACAATCTCGAATCTTGAAATCAAATTTTGGCTCAAAATTTTTAGAGAGAGAATAAGAGAGAGTGAGATGATCCGAGAGAGAGAGAGAGAGGAGAGATGAGCGAGTGAGAGAGTGAGGAAGAGTGAGAGAGAGAGAGTGAAATTTATAAAGAGAAAGGAAGCAGTTTTCAATACCACGTCCCGCACGTGGTTTTCCAAAGTGGGACATGTTGGTTATTTGATAAATTGTTTTGTTTCAAATTTAAATAACAATTAAAAATAATCAAGAATAATTAAAAATAACTAAAATAATCAAAAATATCATAAATTTAGAAATTTCACATAATGATCAAATTTAAGTTTAAAATAATCATTATGGCACACTAATCTACCATTCTACACACTAATAACACTTAATTAATTTTGGGTGTTACATACACACAGGAAGATAATATTTAAGGATGAGAATTAAAATATTCAATAATATATAACTAATTTATTGTAACTAATTATTCAGTAAAAATACAGAATCTTAATTGAGTGTCATTAGTACAAGTCATTTCCACTGATAATGGAATGGTCTTATATGAAACGTTAATGTAGCGAGTCACTAAATGAGTGTACTTGAAACGTCCGTTATTTTAATGGGTATGATTTTTGTAAAATCATATGAATAAATTGTCACTTTAGAACTTCTTACCAAGTCTCCATAAGAAACATTTAAAATTTACCTATCACCCATCTCTACCAACTTTGTCCCGCTACATTAATGCTCAATTAAGTAGCCTTCTTCTCATTTGGAACATAAAATTAATTCACCTCAACTACCAAGAGACATTGATATATCTTCTCAACCACCTTTTTAATGCTTCCTTCATCTTCTTCTACAAATTGCCCCATTTGGTCCCTCAATTATGTTGGCATTATTTGCTAAAAGTCTCTATGGGAGACATGATAATATTTTCTTTTAATGCTCATTTATTTCTTCCTACAACTTTTCCCATAAACCTACAATTATCTCCCGCTCCTCAATTATTTTGATGCCTATTTATTCAACCATCACCACTTCCTTCTCTAGTTTCTTATTCTCTCCTTTCTCACTTCAATTTATAACTAAAGACACAAGGCATAAAGCTCTCTTTATAGCCAAGTAACTATAATTCCCAACCACATTTGAAGCCTCTTTGGAGTCAATTCAAGCTTAATTTTTAATCCAAACTTTGGTGGTTTTCAAAGGAGTTTTGAGGTAGGTTTTCTTTAATTCAAACTTGGCTTTAGTATGTATTTTCTCTATATTTAATGCATGTTTTTCTCATTATTTGCAAGAAAGGCTAGAGATATGGTTTAATGATGATTTTGGTATAAAACTCATAAGAATATATTTATTATGATGCATGCTGCCAATTTTGGAATGGTTTTGGAATTTTGAATAAGAATAATATGCTTTGGGTTTAAGAAAAACTTAACATTCCATAAACCTTATATTATTTCTATGGGAAGTAGCTCTTTCTTGAAATTCTGGGATTAGATGAAAACAAATTTTGTAAATTGGTTTACATATTTTAAAAGTAGACATCTTAAGCTTTCTAACGAGCTATCATGAGCCTAAATCAGAGTTGTATTTTATTTTCTATGAATTTTTCAATTCTCGGGTTAGAAACTAGTAAACCTATCAGTGGCAGTATACCACCCAATAACCCATGTGCTAATTGTAGATAGTGAACCCAACTTTGCTCACCTTCTAATCCCTAAATGTCTTACAACCTTTCTAGAACCATCCTAAGTGATTTATGAATCTTATTAGAGACTAAAGTATATAGATTTACACTTAATTCATTTATGGATGTGGTTATATGTTGTGCTTTAGTTTTAATTGTCTTTATGCACAACTTAGGATCAAAGGTATGTGGAGCTAATGTTAATTAATTCCGAGATTAAAAGATTGTTGAGAAGCTTGAATGGTAGGGATTCTATTACTCATCTTTTGTAACGTTTTTATGGAATTAAAATTGATTATTTTGCCACAAGATATATGTATCTATGTTGAACTACTATTATATGAGAACCACATATGAAACTATGACAAGAACTCGCCCTGTATTGATTAGCGAGGAACATAATGAATTAACATATGCTGTTATAAGTTGGAAAGCATGGTTAGAAAAATTGACTCTATAAATAATGATGGAACATTGAGAAATGGTGAGACGTGAAGAGGGCAGCGGTTATGTCCTTGGGCATGATTACCCTAAAAGGTAAAATAGGGAGAAGGTGATGACACTTCCTTGGGTCGAAAGTCCCAGAACACACTATACAGGAATCGACTTGGTGAGGTGGCTTGATGTCCCCTCACCGAAATACCCTCAGAATGTTTGGAGGGTGGCCAAGTATGCCCATTTGGGTTTCGATAAGTTGAGTGATACTTTATGTAATGTGGACACTTAGGAATAATGATGAATGTTAATATTGTATATATGTATATGTCTGAAACTTGGTAATGATTAACTATGGTATCCACGGAATATGATCATAATAAATCACATAATTTGGATAATGATGGAAACTAACTAACCATGCAGATTTAATGTAGTAAAGAATAAAACCTTAAGGTGAGTAATGGTCTTCCCTACTGAGCATGTTGTTGCTCATTCCCTTATATTTTCCTCTTTTCAGGACTTATTTAGTGTGAGATGATTACAAGAAAAATAGTTGAGGAAGCTATGTAATTATATTACGTTGGGATGGCTTCAAATGCAAAGAATGATCTTCATGATAATGTAAGCATTGATTGTTACTTTCTGTGACTGCATTAAGATTTTGTTGAGGGTTGAAATGATGATGATGACAGTTATATATTATTAAAATTTAAGGTGCTACATTAAACTGTAGTTTATTTATTTGTTTATGTTTTATTTTTTTTTTATTTTGAGAGTTTCTATTTAAGTCCTAGGCAAATTACTTTGATGTTTTATCTTTATTTTTTGATTTTTATTTTATTTATTCAAAAACTATTAACCCCTATATAGGGGCGTTATAGTACTATACATATATTGGACCGACACATGATGTGATATGAACGAATAAATAATTTCCATTAAAATATATTAAGTTCTAATTACATCGACCAATGGTCATATATAATAAGATCTTAACTACGAGATATTACCATACTCCCATTTATGGAAATATGTCCTTTAGTTTACTTGGTATGGATTCGAGAATTGAATCGTATCCTATGTATTTTGGAGACATAATGAAGTAGGTATTTGAGAATGTTAAAATTATAAGATGGAATTCATTCATTCTTCAAAGAGAAGTAGATAAATAATTCTCTTGAGTATTGACTTAGGTCTTGAATAATATGAGGGCTGAAATTCATGTATTAGGGTCTTAAATTTATTATTCATTAGAGAATCAATAGCATTTAAAGACAAAGTTGTAATTAAAGAGGTTAATGGATTTTACCTAGCTCTTGTAATAAATTACAGTTGATCAATTTATATTCAATAACTATATCAAATAGACAACTTTAAATTATGGGTAATTATATATATAATATCAAGAATGCAATTTCAAGTTTTTAGTTAGAAACATTGGAACTAATAAAAGAGTTATATATTAATTAAAAATTTTAACTAATATATTAATTTTGTTAGAGCTTGAAAATATGAATCTATTAGTCCCTTGTCATTATTGCAAACATTGTTTAGACAAGTGGAATAAGTGGTTTAATAAATTAATTTAAAATTATGGAATTCTATATTAAGAAGCACTCAAATAAATTAATTATGAATTAATTTATAACTTTTAAATAATAACATATTATAATAATAATTAATTTTGGAAGACAAATGGTGCGTCCCATCAACGTGTGTGGCATGTTACAAGCAAAGGGAAAGGTTTCTTATATCATTTATGACTTGTTCACTAAATTTCAAGTTTCTAGAACTTTTAATTTTGAAGAATATGATTTTTCAAGTTAGGAATTTAAAATTTAAAAACAAATCAAATTAGAAACAAATTTGATTCTCTCTATCTGTGGCGCCTACACCAGATAAAGAAAAGGGAAAGTTTATTTTTTATTTTGTTTAAATGTGTGATATTTAATTTAAAATAATTGAATCTTTCAATTAGTAGGAGACTAAAGGAAGAGGAAGAGAAGATAATAAGTGTTCTTCTATTTTCAGTCTCAGATGGATGTTTCTCATACATTGAAATTAGTGGGAGACTTAAGGTGAGAAGAGCGGTCTTAGAAATCTATTCCTTGTACTCTCACATATATGTTTATTCAATACCAAAAATTAGCGATGAAGATGGATGTTTCTCATACATTGAAATTAGTGGGAGACTTAAGGTGAGAAGAGCAGTCCTAGAAACCTATTCCTTGAACTCTAACATATATGTTTATTCAATGCCAAAAATTAGCGATGAAGATGGTGGTTTCATATAGAGTGCTTTTCCTAAAGAAGATTTTCGTCCTAATTGCTTTAACCGGTTAAGCATACATTATATATATATATATATATATACATTATAAGTGTTAAATTAATATATCTATAGCATTGTGTTTAAAAGTTTTAAGAAAATTTTTGTTATATATGCTCTACGCCTTTACTACATTTCTGCGTATATTTTCTAAAATTTGTTTAGAAAATTAACAATAACTAGTTCAACTATATATATAAAAATTATTCTTTAGTATAATATAAGATCTGATTATTGGAAGGGGGAAAAAACGGTTGTGGTATGAATTCTTGACATCATAACACTATATTTATTGTATTGGAATGTTTAAGAGGGTCATATGAGACAAGTGAGGGCATCTTAGTTGGTTATAAGCTCCTTCACCCTAACTATAGATTAAGAATTCGAGTCATGTTTAGCCCCACTCAAAAGTTGTAGCATTCCCTCCTCCCCTTGTATCAAAAAGAAAAAAAAAAAAAAAAAAAAGAGGATCATGTGTGTGTGATTTACAAAAAAAAAGATAATGCAAAAAAATGTCATTTTAAGCAATTTTATGAAAATGAAAAAAATGAAAGCCAACAACTTGGAATCTGGCCTTGAACCTTAAGAACAGTAAATTTTCCATTTCATATGCTACTTAGTGTAGTTAAGAATTAAATCATGTGTACTTATTGGGAATTCAATATCAAGGGAACTAAAAACCAGATTTTAAATTTTGGTGTTTACTTTCATATTCAAGAATTAAATAAGGTGGGTGCCACCGATAAATAAGGAATTATGTTCCCTAAGATAGGGGAACTTATCTCCCACCTTTCACTTGTAGAATTTAATTCCTTTCCTTAAAAAATAGGAACTAACAAACTTATTTTCCAAATATACCCTTAATTTTAAGTTACTTATTTACTTCGCATAAGGATAATTTTATAAATACACTTTTTTTTCAATTCCTTCACATTCTTTAGTAAAGTAAACAAAATAATAGGAATTTAATTCCCATGTAACTTTATTATTTAATGGATTAATAAACACTTTAATGGAATTCTAGAACTTAATTATGTGGAACCTAATTCCTTTTCACTTGAAATTTATTTCCTATTCTCCATGTTTCTTATTAATAAACACTACCTTAGCTATGGTGATAGGGCCCTAAATGTCAAATTTTACGTTTGAGCCAAAACATAAAATTAGAAAAAAATACAACCCCAGTGACTTTGTTCTACAATTTTTAAGGATTGCGGGAAAAAAATATATTAACAGCCTTACTAGAGCATTTAATAAAATTTTCAAAGTTTTAAGGGGTACAAAAAAGTTACAATTTTCAAATCGAGAACAAAAATGCAAAGTTTGGTTAAAAAATAGGTGTTACATTAAGATCTATGTTAGAGGTTGCTGAGTTAATTATATATAATGTTCAAATGAGTTATTGTAGAAAAAATAGGTAGCAAAATCATTTAGAGCAACGAGTTCTAATTAGCGCAAGCACAAAACGATAATTTTAGATTTTGTGGGGCAAAATTGTAAAATTGAGTTTAAAGGTTGTATGAATGCTTTCTATTTTCTATATGAAGCTAATCTTTATGATATATGATGTCTTTACAAATTTTGAGAATCAAATAAGATGTTAGAGAAACCTAGAACTAAAACTGTGTATAAAAGTGTAATTTTTCCATAATACGGAAGAAATTGGTAATATGGATGTCTTAAGCTTGGTTAATGTTGTGAATAGGAAGTCCAGCAGCACTTATGCCCAAATCCTATGCTGGCGATGAATAAAAGCTCAAAGACAACTTATAATGGAGATAGGGGCATAAATGCTAAGATTATTCAAAGTAAGGGTAGAATGATAAGTTAAACTTAGAGACTAGTTTAATCAACCCAAATACATGTATGGGCTGAATGGAAAACCATGGATGATGAACCTAAGGTGGAAAATCAACAAGTTGAAATAGGAACAGGATGTGCCAAAATTCTAGTCTACATTTGGTAACCTAAAGGGCTACATCATGTAAACAAAGCCCATAAACAATTAGATGGACCTAGGGCTAGCAATTTCAAACCCGGCATGACAATACGATATGAAAACGACACAAAATAAATGAATTTGGCATGCATGTATATTAATTAGGCTATAAATGGGTTGATACAAATAACATAAAAATAAATAGGTTGGATTCGTGCTAGCACGTTTAACACGCTTTAACACGTTTATAGCACATTTAAACTTAGGAAGAAAAAAATTTTATGCTTTTACAAGTAGATGGATCGAACCTTGCACCTAGGCATTCCAAGTCACGCTTGTTAGCAAGACACCACCGCACCAAATGTTGATTTGGTGTTACATATTAGCTTCTAATTTATTTATAGGCTTTTCTTCATTAGCTTTTCAAAACCCTCACCTCGAAAGGAAACGCTGCCCTTCCCCTCTATATAAACATCAGCTTTTCAGAGTTCTCTCCTTTTCCATGTAGCGGCAGTGAAGCAATTTATGGCCTTGAAATAATTTTTCTCCCATTTAAAAATTGAAGGGAAAAAAATCCAGTTGAAAATATTTAATAATTAAAAAATAATATTTTTTACACTAATATTTAAGATTTTAAAGTTTATTTTGGCTTTAATTTTGGTTTGGCTTTAATTTTGGCTTTATTTTTTAAATTTTGTTAGTAAAAGTTAAAAAAAATTATAGAGTATATGAAATTAAAAAAAATTATATAGTAAATTTGTTTAATCGTGTCGTGTTGTGTTATACATTTATTAATCATGTCGTGTTCGTGTTTACATTTTAGCACGTTTATTAATCATGTCGTGTTCGTGTTTAGTCTAATCGTGCCGTATTGTAAATGTGTTAGCACAAACACGACACGCGAATATGAATTGCTAGCCTTAGATGGACCCAAACCTTTAGATAAAACCTTGCTTAGCCAAAATACAGGCATATTAATTTGTAAAAACAGAGTTATTTTGTATTTATTACATACATTTTTACTATGTTTTAAGCATTTTAATTGTATTTTATTAATTTTTTCTTATCTTTATTTTTGTTGGTTTAATTTATTTGTTTTTAATTTAATTTAATTTATTTCATTTCATTTTACTTTTTTGTCCATTTATTTTACTTTTCCTTAATTGGCGAAGGCAAATTAAGCAACATGGGAAAATTTGGTAATTTGGAAGTAAGTGGGGTAAAAAAGTCAAGGAAATCAAATTTTGAATTGGATTAAGACTTCCACGATAGGCGGAGAAAGTGCACAGATACATAGGTGCAAACCAAACCGTCCGATCAGCACCTGGAGTCCCCAGATGCGTGCGTGGAAGGAACTCCCGACAGTTGCATGTCCAAGTAGACGCGCGTCAGACCTCATTGACCTGAAGCATGACACACATCCTGTGTCTCTGCAGGCTACAGGCGATCTGGTGTGACGCTCTCCTTGTTTGTACCTGTGCTCTCTTGCTTCCTTCCAATCTCAGCCTGCCACTCAAGCCAAACATTGCCAAACGCCTAACCACATGCGGCCACGTGCCATACGCATCAAACACCCGAATCTCTCATTCCTATCCCTTGTTGGCGTGTAGGAGGAAGCCTGACACATTGGAGCCGCCTTTTTTATGGAGGGAGAGACCCCATTTTTAGGTTAGAGAGCTGTTCTTTGTTTCTTTTTCTTTTTTTTTTTTTGTTTTTTTGGGAACCAGAGAGCCATTTTTTAAGAGGCAAAAGACGGGAAAATAAAAAGGAAAAAAAATATTTCATTCTTATTTTTAGGATTTTAGTTTAGCTTTAGCGTTAATTTTTATTTTTCACAAAGTCATGGGGCAAGGCATTTTTATACAACAAATGCAAAGGAGAGAAGACCTAGAAGATGACCTTAGATCTCAAACTGTGTTTTATTTTTTATTTTTTTTGCCTCTTCATATTTTGTGTTTAAGAATGTTTTATCTATTGCTTTGTGAATAATTATTTTTTGTATATGGATTATTGTCTTACTTCAAGGTGCATGATATAGTCATGCTTTGAATATTTGTATCCTCTTGCATTTAATTAATTGATGTTCTATTGTATAATATTTGAATGCTTGTGCTTGTACGATCAACAATTACATGGTTTGAAATTAATTTGAGACCGAGAAGTGATAATTGAATATGCCTTGATTAAAATACTATGAGATTATCATAGGATAGAGATATCTATAAAACTTATGTAGCATTTGAAATACCATGAGATATCATAGGACAAAGATATTTATAGAACATGAGATTATCATAGGATAAAGATATCAATAAGACTTCTGCTTTATTTAGAATACCATGAGATTATCGTATGATAGAGATATTTATAAAACTTATGCAGTATTTAAGGATGTCTTGTTGTTAGTGAATTTTGATAGGTTTAAAGTTCTCATAAAGATATAAGAAATTTGCATATCAAAATATGATCGCTAATACTTGAGAAAAATTAACACTTAATTTAGAGAAATTCACCAGCAACATTAAAAATAGACGTTTATTAATTTAACAAGAGAATTTAAATAGGATTAATACTAGTGAAATACGAACCCTAGAGTTTCAATTCATTAATTTCCTTTCATATTTTTTTAAATTTTGTTATATTTTATTTTGCTTTAACATGTTATTATTTTTTATTTTTTAAATAATCTTAAAGTTATTTAATTTTAGAAACTAACTACATTAAACATAATCTTTATGGGAGATATTCTTCCTATCACTTTATTATTTAATAACGATACATGCATTTGTGTTGTAAAATCCACAACAATCAACTACATGTATCGATTCTAATTGTCTCTAAAATTTGAATGTTTTGATTAAGGTTATGGTTATTTGGTAAAGAGTACTTAGTTATTAATTAAAACATTAATCATTAATAAGCAAAAATAATAGGTATTCTATCTAATAATAAGTCAAGGTTTATGAATCAATTAAGGAATTTATTAATTATAAAATAATTAACAAGTTAATTAAATCTATGTTAACTAATAATTGACTTATATTAAATTAAAACTAAATATGTGTCTACCAACCTACAAAATAATGATCTTGTCATAGTCTGACTGTTAAGGACATTATACTTATCGTCAATTGCCTGATAAAATTTCCTAGACTATGCTTTAGTTGTAAAATCCAAGTAGGTATAAAGTTCACCTAGTATAGAACTATGTTTTAAAACATACGAGTATAATGTGAAATATTTGTTGTGTATATAATTTAATTGATGTATGATGATCAAAATATGATGAATGTATATTTTAATGAGTCGCCCCTATTGCATTAAAAGTTCATTTATGCATTATTATTTATGTTCATAATGTACATAGATTATACATAGTCATGTATGATAAATATGAGGTTAATGAAATAAAAATCAGCAAGTGTTGTATCAACCTCTGACCTAAGGGAGGATATGAGGTCCATGGGAATGGAATTTAATTTTATGGCCTTAGGCGATGCTGGTAGCTAGCTACTCTGACTTCTGATTAGTTGTACACAACTGGCACGTACGCGGGCCCATAAGAGGGTAAAAGAATAGTATGACCAATTATAATATAACATGCACTATTGGTTTCAAAAATGTTTTATGAGAATACTTGTATACTTGTTGAGCGAAAGTTCATTTATGTTTGTTCATGGTATAAGTAAATTGGGTAAAGAAACTAGTACCTTAACCAGGTTGATGAACTAGAAAGGCAGATGTGGTAGCGGCGGAGGCAAGGGTTTATGATACCAACATTATTCCTCCATTTAAAACGTTTGTCATGCCCTAGAGTACGACAGGTGACGTGGTGGGTTATTTAAGATAATTGAGCAAAAATTTGATAAAAAACATGAATTAAGAAATTAATTAATTATTAAAAACTACGTTAATTTTGAATCTTATTAGAGCAAGTACTATGTTAATTAAACAAATAAGAAAAACAATAAAGAGATAAGAAGAAATGAGAATGGGTCCCACTGATCCATATTTTGTACACACACATACTCTTGACAATATTATGTTACAACCACAGTCCAAATAAGGAGGGAGTTAGAAAATTACATGCCTTGATTTTTATAATTTAAACAACCTATTTTATTACTTTACTGCTTGTGTGTCCTGTCTGTGGACTACTCTTCAAACCTAAGCTGAAATCCACCTAGAGGGAAAAGGTTTTTAAAACAAATAAAATGTGAGCGAAAGACTCAGTAGGACTATAAATTTAAAAACATTTAATTTTGAAAGGAAAATTTCATAATATAGGACGTAATTAGAAAATAGACTTAAATAAACAAATAAACAGAATTTAATAAAATTAATCTTACCAGAAAGAATTATATTTTCTTTTTCCTAGGCAAACCATATATGTAACACTACCGTAGTAGCCCAGTTGGGTTTCGAGACCTACCCCTAAGGTCGTACGCTACACGACCCGATATCTGATATGGCATCATACCCGTATATATATATATATATATATATATATACTCTTCTATAATTATTAAAAATCTCTCTTTTTACCAAATAATAATATTTACATTCATTATGGGGTTTATTATGAAAATCACCTTAGTCTATTGTTTAGGAAAACAGTCAATTAAAAATCCTTTTGAATCATTCATTGAAAATATTTTGATAAAAATCCTTTTGAGGCCAAAATATTTTTAAAAACTAGGTTACCAAAGAAAAGGGGTAGAAGTCCTTCTTCGATACTTATGTTGGTGTCCCACACCGCAATCTCGATCTGCCACATGTTAGCTCCGTAGAACAACGAACAACCTTAAATATATAAACTGTGTCTATCAGTATCTAACTAGAGATATCCTATTCTACTAAACTATCTCATAGTGTCCTAGTGTACCATTTAAGTTTATAAACCATTTTATAAGGTTAAAATCTCAACCGGGGTCCAAAACAGCAAAAATGGATGAAAAATCACAAAATTCAACCATGTTGGTCGGCTTGTCAGAAGATCAGGTCCAATCGACTGAACCTTTCCAAGTTCGGCTTGCCGGTCGTATGAATTTGGCTTGTCGAACTCATGAATCCAACCTGCCGAACACAAAGTTTGGCTTACCAAATTGGAAAATCTCAAAAATTTCTAAGCACGGGTTCTTGCCCTCCCGAGCCCAATTTTTTATTTCAACCTGTTTTTCTCAGTTCTCAAGTATGGAAAACATCTATAAGTGACAGAAAAACAATATAAAACACTTTGAAACCAACTTAAACAAGATTTGCATAAAGATTTTGAAAAATCCTGAAATTGAAGAAAAATAGAAAATTTTGATTCAAACCCATCTTTAATCAAACAAAGCTTAGATTCTAATTATTCTAAGTTTCTCTAACTTAGATCAAAGGTTTTCTAAACTTAAATAAGCTTAGATTTTAAAATGTTAAGAAAACTGAAAAGTTGAAAAAGTTTTGAAATTTAAAAACTAACCTTGAATTGAAACTTTAAATCATGTTTGTAGTTACTAAATCGCATTCCCGAGCCTTCAATTCACTAACCCGAAGCTTCAGCTTGATTTTTGTTTCAAAAATTTTGAGAGAAATTGAGAGGGAAAGAGAGGCAGAGAGAGAGAGAGGCGAGAGAGATGAGTGAAAGAGAGTGAGAGGGAGAGTGAGAGAGCTAAGTGAAAAGAGAGAGAGGAGAGAAATAAATAACGAGAGGGAGAGACTATTAGCTACACAAAACTGTGTGTTGCAGCACACTAATTTCAAATAGGACTTATTGTTGGAAAAATAATACGCAGCAAAATTTTAAAAATTTTAAATTAGAGTATTTTCTAAAACACAAGTTTGACATGCTATATGTATAAATTAACCTGATCTTACTGACCTTGTATTCGTTGAAAAGCTCCTGAAATCTGTGTAGAGAAGTAACGTTCCAAAAGAGCCTCAACCAATTGGTCTTCTTTGCTATTCTCTATCTATAATCAGAGTGAGTGTGGGCTCACACGTATAGCTCTTCCTGAAGGTGATTCTCCTTCCAACCAATTGAGAGAACCCAAAGCTAGTGTTCATGATTTGTGAACAAGAGCTCTCAGGGAGTTTCAGATTCTCACCAACAGAGCATCACTCTTAATCTCTCAATTGATCTGAATAACTCATGAGACTCATTCCCTATTTATAGAGGTTGGGTCTAGGATTATTCCTTATTAGATAAGGTCTCAAAAATTTGAAACAGAATCAAATTCGAGTCTGTTAGACATGTATGCCCTAAGGAGTAAAAATGTAATATGTTTTTGGAGACATTTTTATCAATAAAGAATTTATTATTAATATATACCAAATCTTGTCCTCTTTACGTTCATATTTGTTGAATGTATGATAAGTAAATAATAGTCTGAGACTGTCAGTCTAAACCTTTAAGTATTGGGCATATGATGGATAGATTATGCGGAAGACACGATTCTTAAGGTGACGGTCTAAAACATAAGATCCGCAATCAAGGGAATAAAGTTGGGCACTTTATTCATGTAAAGATTGTTATGTTGTCTATATTCCTATTGGGAGATGGTTTTTCTTGACCATCGGAGGTGGACTCCGTGAATAGAAATATTGGCACGTTGTCATAGGTGATGATGTGTTGGATCGGGACATAAAGTGAATTGATTTAGATTAATAA